>JABYQJ010000067.1:0-117917 GCA_022606055.1 Trametes gibbosa | reverse complement strand
AGGCCCGGATAGTCCCTCGCTAACGGGAGTTTCGTGCCGCGGAATCTCCCGGGACTCACCATGCGCGACCGGGTCTTCGAGTGGTATCGCCGCTACCCTCTTGCGCAAGGTACTGCGCCAGCTGCGCCCGCGGCCCAGATGGTCTTGCAGGTTGTCCCAAGCGCCCCTATCGATGTCTCGACGTTCCAGTTATCCACCGACGCGCGCATCGACCAGCTAGAGCGCGAGTTGTATGCGCTACGCGGCAGGCAGGCCTTCGACGGAGTGGAGATCAACAGCCGGCCCCCACGCATCTTGCAGCGGCGACCACAGGCAGCACAGGATCCTGCGCCCCCAGTCTACCCGGACACCGTCGGAGGGAACGCGGCGCGCGCGGCACGAGCAGCGCGCGAGGCAGCAGCGGCGGAGGCACCGGTACGTGATCCTCCCCCACACCAGCCTGCTCCGGCGGCTGCGCGTGCACCACCTGCGCCGGAACCGTCGCGCGAACACCCCTTTGCAAAGGCACGCGATGCCACCTATGCGCCGCCGCGCGTCCGTAACTTTGGCGCGCCCCCGGTTCCGCCCAAGGATAAGGACACGGCCTACAAGACCCAGGTGCCCGTCTATCGCGCGAGCTTCGCCGAGGACATCTTCGAGCGCTCTATGAAGGCCCCAGTGCTTACGCTCACGCCAGAGGAACTACTCTCTATCTCACCCGAGGTCCGAGCGAAGTATCGCGAGGCGGTGACCCCGAAGCGCGTAGCTACCGACCCGCGCGCGCAAGTCGAGGCGCGCGCACCTGGCGAGTCACGCAGCCCGGACGACACACGTGTAATGGCTATGGCGGCCTGCACGACGATCGACGAGGTCCTCGAGGGCTATACCGACGACCCAGCGCTCTTCTCATGCAGTGGCGAGCCCCTCCTACCTGAAGGTGTGGTGGTCCCTGATCCCTACGAGGTCTACCTGAAGCGGCTCGAGCCGGGCAGCGATCCCGACATTCTCACTGTGGCTAAGGAGTCCCATGCGCTGCGCTCCATCGTCGGTCTGGTCGACAACAAGGAGTTCGTCGAAGCAATCATCGACCCAGGCTCGCAGATTGTTGCAATGTCCGAGGACGTCTGTCATGCCCTGCGGCTGGCCTACGACCCCACCATCGTGCTCAATATGCAGTCGGCCAACGGCGATGTGGATCGCTCCCTTGGGTTAGTGCGAAACGTCCCCTTCGCAATCGCGGACATCGTCCTCTACCTCCAGGTGCACGTCATCCGGCATGCGGCATACGACATTCTTCTGGGCCGTCCCTTCGATGTCCTAACCAAGAGCATCGTCAAGAATTTCACCAACGAGGAACAGACGCTGACCATTGTGTGCCCTAACACCGGCGCGACCGCGACAGTGCCCACCATCGCGCGCGGGCGCGCGCGTTTTCGCGCCTCCGACGCAGGACACCCTCTCGGACAGCCAGCCCTTGCTTGAGGCTGCCGACGGCAACATCGCGTGCGTGATCACTGTAGAAAATGGTGTACCGCGCATCACCTCGTATACCCCAAACCCCGACCTTCTTTGACTCCGGCTGCGCTCTATTTCACTGCATGCGACGCACTACCTGTAGAGGTGCTCGCGTGTCTCGACAAAATTGAAAAGCCACATGAAGACGCAGCGCGCGCACCCCCAGCTTCCACCAGATCGCAAAAACCCCATGTCGACGCCTACAGTGCGCACCCCATTCCAGGTTCCGTCTCATCTCATCCTGTCTCTCCTCTTCAGTCTGCGTCTCGTTCTCATCTTGGGCGCGCTTCTGGTTCTGAAAATCTGCGATCTGTCTTCGCTCAGCAGGGCGCAACCCCAGCTACCGATACCCCAGCGCGCGGTCACAACACCGCGCGCGCCCACGAAAAAGCGCACGCGACTACGCGCACACGTAGCGCACCCCCTACCATGCCGTCGCGCGATCCCGCACGCGCGCAAACACCGAGTACGCTGGCCAGCACCGGCGTGTCGACCGAGTCGTACATTTCGGCCAAGAAGAAATACAAGCCCGTCGCGCGCAAGGTCAGACCAGTCCTCGGCACGGCGCCCGAGTCCTTTCGCATCGAGCGCAACATCACCGGCGACCCACTCGCGTCAATGCCCGAGCTCAGCGCGCGCCCACCACCGTTCGTTCCAACAGGTCGCTACACGCAGGCGCGCATGGAGGCAGTGGACAAGGCGCATGGCGACGGCTTCCTCTGGCCAGAAGAGCAGAAGCTCTTGCACCACTTCTTCAGCCAGCAGAATGAGGCCTTCGCGTGGAACGACGACGAGCGTGGGTGCTTCAAGCCCGAGTTCTTCCCTCCTGTGGAGTTTCCGGTGGTCCCGCACACGCCCTGGGTCGAGCGCAACATCCCTATACCCCCAGGGCTCTACAACGAAGTCTGCGACATCATCAAAAAGAAGATCGCGGCGGGCGTGTATGAGCCCTCCAATTCTTCCTATCGCTCGCGCTGGTTTTGTGTTCTCAAGAAGGACAAGCACTCGCTCCGCCTTGTCCACAGCCTCGAGCCACTCAACAAGGTCACCATCCAGCATAGCGGAGTCCCGCCCACACCAGACCACCTTGCAGAACAATTCGGAGGACGACCGTGCGGCTCGATCTTCGATCTCTATGTGGGCTATGACGAGCGGCTCATCTCCGTGAACTCGCGCGACCTTACTACCTTCCAGACTCCTTTCGGCGCGCTGCGCCATCGCACCCTCCCTATGGGGTGGTGTAATTCGGTTCCCATCTTCCACGACGACGTCACATATATCCTGCGCCTCGAAATCCCCCATCTCACGATCCCGTACATTGACGACGTCCCAGTCAAAGGACCAGCAACAGATTACAAGCGCGCGAATGGCAGCTACGAGACCATCAGCGCAAACCCGGGCATCCGTCGCTTTGTGTGGGAGCACTTCCAGGACGTCAATCGCATAACACAGCGCATGAAGTACGCGGGCGGCACCTTCTCCGGGACCAAGTCAATGGTGTGCCGGCGAGAAATCATGGTCGTCGGACATCGTTGCACGCCGGAGGGGAGGCTCCCCGAAGAGTCGCGCGTCGAGATCGTGAAGAACTGGGGCCCTTGCAAGGATCTCTCCGAAGTGCGCGCGTTCCTAGGCACGATCGGCGTCGCGCGCATCTTTATCCGCAACTTCGCGCAGCGCGCGCACGCACTGGTCCACCTCACGCGCAAGGACGTCCCCTTTGAGTTCGGCGATGCACAGCGCGCGGCTCAGCGCGACCTCATCGAGGCCTCCTGGCGTCGCCGGCCTTGCGCGCGCTCAACTATCAGTCGAATGCGCCCGTCATCCTGGCAGTGGACACTTCGTACATTGCGGCGGGCTTTCACCTTTGCCAGTGCGACGAAGAGGACCCTCGGAAGCGTTACTACGCACGCTTTGGTTCAATCACGCTGAACGAGCGCGAGGCGCGATTCTCCCAACCCAAGCTCGAGATCTACGGGCTCTACCGTGCGCTGCGCGCGCTCAAGCTGTATCTCATTGGAGTTCGCAACCTGGTCATCGAAGTCGATGCGCGCTACATCAAAGGGATGCTGAACAACCCCGATATCTCTCCGAGCGCGAGCATCAATCGCTGGATCGTCTCCATCCTCACATTTCACTTCGAGCTAGTGCACGTCCCAGGAACTCTGCATGGGCCGGATGGACTCTCTAGGCGACCACGGCATCCAGGAGACCCCGAGCCCGTGGATGATGAGGACGCGTTCGATGACTGGATCGACAACTTGCATGGGTTCATCCATCATATTCTTCCCCCTGCGCCTTTACACCGCGCCGCACCGCGCGCCTTCGCTACCCCGTTATTTGCGCTAGGCCTCCCAGCACTGGCCGAGGACGGCACAGATTTCAGTGGGGGGAAGGAGCTAGAGCTAGGAACGGAACACACAGCGCACGAAGACAGGACTACATCGCGCGCGCCATCGCGCGCAGGCAGCGCGAACGACCACAACGCGCGCAAAGACAGTGGCAGCGGACACGAGGGCGACGCGCAGGAGCCTCCACCTGAGATCCCAAAGTCCAAGCACACTATCCGCGGCGATGCAAGACTACTGGATGTCAAGGACTGGCTGAGTACTCTCCAGAGACCCCTGGATATCTCGGACGAGGCCTACGCGCGCTTCATCAAGTACGCGCAGCAATTCTTCCTGCACGACGGACGACTCTGGCGCAAGGATCCTCAGGGCGCGCACAAGTTGGTCATACACTACGAAGGCCGCTACGAGGTACTTCGGGTCGCGCACGACTCCCTAGGTCATCGCGGGCGATACGCGACTCTACAGACCATCGCGGAGCGCTTCTGGTGGCCTACCCTGCGCGACGATGTGACCTGGTTTGTGCGGACCTGCCATCTCTGCCAGATGCGCCAAGTGCGCCAGATTGTCATCCCGCCCACCGTCGCGATGCCAGCAGCCATCTTCGCGCGCATACATATTGACACAATGTTCATGCCAGTGTCAGGCGGATTCAAGCTCATAGTCCAGGCGCGCTGCGCGCTCACAGCCTATGTAGAATGGCGCATGCTGCGCCGCGAGACGGAGAAGACCCTGGCTGACTTCATCTACCAGGACATCCTCTGTCGCTGGGGTGGAGTCATGGAGATCATCACAGACAACGGTGCGGCATTCGTAAAGGCCATGCGCAGAATAGAGCAACAGCATGGAGTCCACCACATCCGTATCAGCGGATACAACTCGCGCGCGAACGGACTCGTTGAGCGTCCTCACTTCGATGTACGCCAGGCCCTGTTCAAGGCAGCGGACGGCGACCAGACCAAGTGGTCCCAGGTCGCGCACTCAGTATTCTGGTCGGAGCGTGTCACTATACGCCGACGCATGGGCTGCTCGCCTTACTTCGCGGTCACCGGCTGTCATCCGATCCTCCCCTTCGACATCTCTGAGGCCACCTACCTCATGCCTGCGCCGCAGGGTCTTATATCTACCACAGAACTCATCGCGCGCAGAGCGATCGCGTTACAACGGCGCACGGAGGACGTCGCGCGACTACAGTCCACAGTCTACAGCGCGCGAATTCGCGCGGCCCAGAAGTTTGAGCGCGATCACCAGCACACGATGAGGGACTTCGACTTCGCGTCCGGTGCGCTGGTTCTGGTGCGACATACTCAGATCGAGAAGTCTCTCAACCGCAAGATGCGCGCGCGGTACACCGGACCAGTCGTGGTCGTGTCGCGCAACCGCGGAGGCGCGTATGTGGTCTGCGAGCTCGACGGCACGGTCTTCCATCGGCCCGTCGGCGCGTTCAGACTCATCCCATACTTCGCGCGTCAGCACATCGCGCTTCCTCCGAACTTTGCGGACATCTCTGAACGGCGCCTAGAGGAGCTCGTGAGCTCGGAGGATAACGGCGCGGAAGACGAGGACATGCCAGAATAGGCGCGCGCGGCGGCAGCGCGCGAGGTCACGGGTCCCATTCACCAGTCACAAGTCGCGCGCATACCTAATATCCTTTCTGATTGTTGAAGTCCAACTCTAGCCAGTCATTACAATTTAAAATCACTCGAAGAGCCAAGAAAACACGCGCGCATTCAATTCACCAAGATAGAGGCCGGGGATACATCTGGGGACTGCGATGCTATCTACAAGGCTATCTACATGTCGCAAGGATGCCCGTCAGTCGCGCGGCGCGGTCCACAACTCGGGAACGTCGTCGCTGGTTGGGTCCTCCAAGATCCGCGCGATGTAGTGCTCCAGCAGGTCGGTGATCCCCTGCAGCGTAGCGCGTCGCAAGCGCACAACGTGCAACTCCGCGCGCGCGGCCTCGAGTGCGGCACGGCGGGTCGCGGTCAGGTTGGTGGGGTCGCCAGTAGCGGCGAGTGGGTCGGCCGGGATGGTGGGCGCGGTCCTCACTGGCAAGCGGTCGAGAGGCGTGGTGGGCGGAGCGGTAGCAGCGATGGTGGAGGGCGCGGAGACGGTACGCGCGACAGGGCGAGGGCGCGGCGGGGCGCGAGCAGCAACGGCAGGCGTCGCGGCCATGCGCGCAGCGCGAGCGGTGCGGGACGTGGCGGGGACCGTAGGCTGGGAGGTGAGAGCGTCGGCCGAGGGGCCAGAGGCGGCCGTGGCGCTCTCCGTTCCCCTCTTCTTCCGTGGTGTGGACGGCTGCGAGGGCGCGGCCACAAAACCGGCGGGGGGCGGACCCTTGAACGTGGCGCTTGCGACATGACCCGCTGAGTCCAGCGTTACCCGAGCTAGTACAGGGAGAAGTCAGCGCGCGAAGGACAGGCACACGACCGAGGACTTACCGCGCTCGAATCCCTGCTGGTCGTACCAGGGCGCGTAAGGGGTGTCGCCCTGCGCGACACACCGTTGGCGACGGCGCGCGCAACGGTGGCATTTGGACGCCCCTTCTCCGAGGACGCAGAGTAAGGCCGATTTGCGGCAGTTCTCGCACCTGGTGTGCTGCTGTGGGGAAGGGTCAGCCAAGTGTACGCGACCGCGGAGCGCGACTTACCCTCCAGTGTTTACCGAGCGCGGGCTCCGAAGCCTGCGCCGCGCGCGGGACCATCATTTTGGCCCTCTTCTTCTTGGGAGGGGCGGGATGCGTCGCGCGAGGTCTGAGGGCCCGGGTCGAGGTCGCGCCAGTCGGTTCCTCCTCATCGGACTCCTCCACCGGCTCGTCGGACTCCTCTATCGGCCCGCCCACCTCGGACTCGGATTCTTCAGCGTCGTCGCGCTCCACATCGGCCGAAGGGCTGCGGGCGTGCTTGCGGAGAGCGCGGGGGCCGTGGGTCTCAATTACGACCGACGGGACGCTCACGCGCGACCGGGCGCTGCGCGTGGAATGCGAGGGAGTGGTGGGGGGTGGCGTCACATCGTCGGCGGCGATAGTTTCAAGGGCGGCCCCGAAGGGGTCCGATTCCTCGTCCTCTTCGGCGAGCGCGGCGGCGGCAGCGCGTCCGCGCGCGGCGAGGATCTGTCCACGCGCCCATACCGGCCAATCGGTCTCGAGCATCGGGAGGTAGCCCTCCACGACATTCCAGACGGCATCGGCATGCGCGCGAAGGACAAACGGGGGGCAGAGGCGCTCCCCCGCGGCATCCTTCAGGCGTACTCGGTAGTCAGCGCAAGATCAAGAAGCCAGAAAAGCAGGACGTACCAAGACCCGCGCTGCGCGTCGAGCCCACTGCTGGCGTACCTCTTCCTCTGCGTACCCTTCCGGTTCTCCAGCCCAGATGGGCCCCATGGCAGTCTCGAGCGCACGCACCAGTCGAGAGTCGCGGCCTCCCCAGTTTTGCTGTGAGGGTGGGGGTGCGGGCATATCGGTAGCCAGTAAAGGGGGAGAGCGAGTAAGTGCAAAGAGAGGTGAAGAACGGGAGGCAAAAGAGCGCGGCGAAGGTTTGACTGGCCTTTTCCTGAGGCCAGGACAATGGCGCGCGGCGACGTTGCGCGCGACCCTGCAGAGACCGCGCGCCTGGGCCCCCGTGGGCGGCTATGACAGCAACACGCGCGCCGGTTGAAGAACGCACGCGCGGGCCGGTCACGCGACGGCGCCTCCTTCGCGCAAGCGCGCCACTGGCCCAGAAGTCATGTGCAGGTGATGTCACCAATTCCATTCGCAAATCTCCAAGTCCCTACTCCGAATCTTCCTCGCGCGCTCCCGACTCTCTCCGTCGTGCAAGCGCTGCCTTCCTACGCGCCGGCGGCCCGCGGCAGGGTGCGCGCTTCCCCCTGCGCTTCGCGGTTCTCCAATACTTCGAGGTCCCCTTCCCCATAGGCGAACTGCGCGTCCATCAGCTCGCGCTGCAGGTCCTGGATATCATGTAGGTGTCCGTCCACGCGGACTAAGGTCGAGGGCGCGGGCGCGTTCATAGGATCCAGGACGCGCAATCCCACCAGGGCGTCACGGTACTCACGCGCGCGGCGTTCCAGCAGCGCGAGGATGGGCAGCCATTGATTGAAGATCATTGGGGCGACTGGCGCGCGCATGGCATAGAACTCGTCCTCGAAGACGCGCGCGAGGTCCATCTCGGCGGGTATGGTCGCTACAATCTCCTCGACGGTCTCCACACGCTCCGCTAGGGTCGGACCACGCGGGTACACAACGTAGTGGGCTTCCTGCCTGGCTCGTCAGCGGGGGGAGCGCACACGCGCGCGGACCACTCACAAAGGCGCGAACCACGGCCGCGACATTCGCGCGCAGGACGTCGCGCGATGCTAAGCCCCCCTCGACGGCGCGACGCAATACAAGGATGGCGCGGTCGATCCTGGGGACGGTAGCGGCAGGATGCAGGCTGCGCAGCTCTCCACCGACTTGCAGGAGTTGTTCAAGTGTCAGGTTCATGGCAAGGAAGCTTTGACGCGCGCGCCAGGTCCCCAGCGCCCCCTTTTATCTCGACGGTCACCCCTCTCGATCGCGTTGACCGGGGACGGTCAAGATTTTAGTGGGGGGGAGATGATGAGCACCACCGGCGTACCACACCAGAAAACCCCGCTTTTCGCGTCTCTGCACGCGCGCGCGCGCACTCCGCGCGTTAGCTCTTCAAGGCGCGCGCACCCCCACGCATCCCCAAGTCACTGTCCGAGTCCTTCCTCCATCCTCCATCTGTGCGGGTTGCGCAAACGCGCTCGGTCTCCGTCCGAGGGGACGCTCCGTGTCTCCGGAGGCTGCCCGGTCTATCGGGGCCGGCGGCGTTCGGGTTTTGGTCAGCGATGCATCAGTGGCGCGCGCACCGCGCGCTCCCGTACCTGATCGCGCGCTTGGCGCGCGATCGGCGCGCAGGACATTCCAGCTTCCGTTTCCGAGTATCTTCCGCCTCGTAGCACGTGTTTTGATTCAGCCTTCGGGCATTCCTGTACATAGTCGTTTTGGGGGCATTCGAACCCCCCAGACAATCCACCCCTTACTCTCTCGTCTTTGGGAACGTGTCCCTTGCGCTCCACAACGAATATCGCGCGCAGCTCACCCTCCCCTACACTTGCGTGTCCGGAAAGCTCTCCGCCTTGACAGCGTAAAGTCAGCTGCGTGCACTGCGTTTACTGCGTTCTACTGCGTTTTCACTGCGTTCACTGCGTTTACTGCGTTTTACTGCGTTTTCACTGCGTTTACTGCGTTCCTCTGCGTTCACTGCGTTCTACTGCGTTTACTGCGACACTGCGTCCCACGGCAAGCGTCGCGCTCATACCCCGCGCGCTACATCGATACTGCGAATTGCGCGCGTTGGGCATAGCATCGCGCGCGCACGTCCTACCTCCGCGCTCGAGGACTAATTCCCATCATCAGCGGCCTAGTGACGATCCCAGGGAGCTCGAGACCTTACTCCCCTTCACCCCTTCCTAGAGACGTCCTCTACCCCTCGGCTATCGGCCGTCAGAGTATCTCTTACCGTATCATCGGTCATCATGAACTGTCCACTGTAATGAGGGGACATGTTAGTGGAAGCGTCTCTGGTGGGCCGCAGACACGTACTGCTTGCGGTATTGAAGTAAATCATCCACTAGTGAAATCAGCTCGGGCCGCCGCGATACGTAGCGAGCAATAGTTCCGGCACAGAGATTATACTGAATGCTAAGAAGAGTTGTCGCCCCGAAATCCATCACGGTGATGGGATCGTTATGAAGCTGCCAGAACTTGGGAGAGAGCGAGAGGAGGTCGTCGATGCTCAAGTCTGACATCACATGTGTCAGCAGGATCGCAGGTTGGTGAGGAGGAACAGGACCCACTGTATGACAAGCCAACTGCCTTCGCCTTCTCGTAGGACAGCAACGCACGATCGATGGGCTCTCTTGAATGAACCCGGCTCGAGAAGAGCGGTGTGTTGGGGAGGTGAAGCGTGCGACGAGGAAGGTCTTTAGACGACATAGTATCGTATGTGAAAGATAGGGTAGGATAGGGTAGGATCGAAAGAAGAAAGGAAGGGCGAGGAGAAGGAGGAGAATAGGACGGCGAGAGACGATGTTCGACGACAGGGAGTACTTATATGTGCAAACGACATGGCATGGTGTGTCACACCGCAAAAGTCGGACAGAGCGCAGCCGTGGGAGCACTGCATCGCCGTTCTTGCCACAGAGTCGTGTCCTGTTTTCGGCAGAATGAGAGGTTTGTCGGATTTAGCGAACCACAGCGCAATCGCGATCGCAATCTTGATCCCGGCTATCTCCAGCCCCCATTCAGACTCCGCCTGCGTTTCGTGCTCCGCGCCTGTGCGTCCTCCCGCCTGGCGCTGCTTACGTATGCAGCAGCCTCTGCTCTCTGACATGTTTGAGAACGCCCCCTACGCCGTCTCCAGCCCGGCAATGTTTCCGCACACACGACTGTCGCATGCTACACAACTCCAACAACTTTGTTTGGCCATTCGCCCTACACTGCTTACAGAGACAAGAGTGCTGCACTTCCACACTCTGCATGACAAGACACCGGAAACTTTCGTCCATAGCCGGTATAGCTGCCTGCCAACGCTCGTCGATCCTCCGGTGGCCCCACGTCAGAACATATGGCGAGCACCATCTTACGTATCGCATTGATGAATACCGATACTTCGCAGGCCAGATGCACCGACGTCGATAGTTGCGACTAATGAACTTGGCAGAAGCTCTGCCCACCACGCGCACAGTGTCCGGGCGCACTCGCGAATGCGCGTCATCTTGCTTCTTCCCACCGTCCTACGGTCTTGGGGCCGTCTCGCACTTCTCCGCAACGGCGCTTTCAGCCTTACCGGTCGCTGCGCACGCAGGGTAGGCGACTGCTCTGATGCGCTCCTCCACGCTCTCGTCGCACCCGCCGTCCAATATTCCAACTTCCATCAACGCCGTTCATTTGTCTACGTAAATACCGTGCGCCCTACGCCGACGCATTCGGCACCCTTGGTGACAGTGTTATGGCACCTCTTTAGCTCCGCAGTACCTGAGGTCGTAATCTACACATACGCCTACCGGCTCTGGTATTCATAATTTTGTGGGATCGCCGGCCGATAATGATGCTGCGAGACCCCATGGGGGCGCGGTTTGCTGAATGTCGCTGGCATGTGGCATGTAGCCTGTTGAGCAACCCACCAACAGGACATTACACAAGCAACATCCCCACAAGTCTCATGTCACGCTCAGTATTCCCGCAGACTAATATAATATACAGGGCTCTAGCGTGTTTCCGACAACAGCGCGCGCAATGAGTTCTCGGTAAAGTATTGCCACGGCTAACGAGGTACGTTATACATCGCCATGGCGCCCAGTTCCAACCGTTCATTCTCAGTTAACCTCAAGGCCAAACGTCAGACGGCTAACAATTCTTGCTCCGGTCCCGGTCCCCCTGCCCAATTTCCTCTTCCGCTGCGGCATCTATCACTGACGGAACGGTCGGCATCCGATTGTGAAGGCACTCTGAACTTCGCTGTTGCCAGCGAACGTCAAGGCATAGCACGCCCGTCGTGCGGGGGAATGTTTTTGCGGTACCGTGGACCGCCCCACCGATACTCAACCGAACATGATGCATCTGGCTCGGCAACACTCTGGGCGCGCTCAGTCTCCTGGGCTTGCTTCTTGTCTCCTTCGCTCGCCACCAGCTCAACGTACGTCGATCAAAGTAACTCTAATTAGACGTTAATATATAGCTTCTCGCGCCGTACTTCTGCCAGGCGGCCCGTGATTTCGCCCCGCTGGCTTCCCGGAAATCTGACTGGTCTGCCGTCATCTCGCCGTCCTGCCTCCATTGTTCGGTATCATTCATCGAACTTCCCTGATATGTCCGCTGTTTCAACGCCACACAGCCCATCCACAATCAATATGGACGGTCAATAAGTATCAGATTGTTCCCCCCACGTATCATGTGCGCAGGAAAGAACTGCCATTGCAGTCATAGACTGTATCAAACGCTCCACACGGGAGTAATAGAGCCTCTACAATCTCCCTGCTGCATCGTATGCATGACATGGACCACTGGCGCTCTGCGTACGTGTCAATTTGGTGCCTAAGCTTGCGGCCGATGCGATACTTGACGCTCGCCGTATGCTATACGTACACGGCGCGCGAACATAGGCTGCTTCGGGCCTTTGGTGCACACGCCCTGCGTCAAACTCCCGCCGCCCGACCCCGTGGCGGTCTATCGGTGCCTTGAGCTTCGGGGCGCCGTCGGGGTGTGGATGTCATATCGCACGGAGACGCGCTGATGCACTGGTGTTCACGGATTGCTTTGCGAACGAACTGTCGGGAGCCGCCTCCTTCCCAAAGCTCCCCAATCGGATTGGAGTGACTTCCTCCGTCGTCAATCCGCTATAGTATCCGAACGGGATCCGCGGATGCGACCTGTAGGCCTGCAGCCGCCATGCGAGCGCGCACCTCACGGCCCATCCTTGTTTTGTCCCCTCTCCATTCCAGCACCCGCGCCCTCTAGCGCTGCAGAACAGCAGTCGATCCACACACCGAACTCATTGTCATCGAATCATACACGTGTGGCAGCAGCACCGCATCAACAGCTCTAGCACGGCCCCCCATCGTACCAGGGGTGGCGGTCCCGAGATCGCGCGCCGCACACTCCCTGCCCGTCCGGCGCACAGGCATGACGGCCCTGACCTCCTGGACCCTTGCAACCCACAACCGTGAGCCACACACCCGCGCGCCAGCGCGCATCCACGCCAACGGTCGGAGCAGCGCCCGACGCCCGTACCTCGCACTGTGAAGGGCGCGGGGTTCGCGCGCGGTTACGTACTTTCCGTGCAGAGGACGCGACCCTCCCGCCTTGCGCGCCCTTGGCGCCGATGGACGATGGGGTGCTGTTCCGCTGCTCCCATCTCAGGGCCGCTGCGCTAGAAAATGCAGTATGATGACCGGGCGTCCTCCCGCGGTGCCTCCGAGGATGGTGTGTGCCCGGGCCTCGCTGCACCGCATTGATTTGGGTAGGACCGGATGAACGCCCCGGCGGTCCAAGGAGAGGCCCCAAGTTGCACGACTTGCGTGCACCGTCCCGTGCTTCCCCCCATCTTCGCAGGCCGGATCCCATTGCTTGGGTGCGATCCTCAGCTCGCGGTCATCGCTACCCAGCGTCCGCAGCCTGAGCCTTGCGGGTCTGTATCAGAGTAGAAGTAGCGCGCACGCGCGCGCGGGTAATGGGCCGGCCCGCTGGACACCGAGCTTGCATGCAGCGGCTACGTCGCTGGAAGTTGAACGAGTTGCGTGCATCACTGGGCGATGATGCTCTCGGGTGCTTTGGTAGCTATGAGACCAGCGCTGGGTCCAGTTATAAGCTCTTGTTCGCGCAAAGCTGCGAAATGCGGGCACGCAGAAGGACGTCGCAGTTGACAGTGAGAGGTTTGTCAGGCATCGTGTTATGTTCGTATTATGTTCGCCCATTGATATCGCCACACATGATTTGATGAAGATGCACCCACTGGCAGTGTGAGGACCCGGACCATGAACCTCGCTTCGTCTTTTCTTGGATACGCTACATCGAATGCGCACACGCCCACGGAGTCCACTCGGTGGGTTCACGTCAAGGCGGTGTGCAAGGGCCCATCTCCAGAGCTCGCAGGCCATCTGATAAAAGCCATAGGTATGGCTGCGGAATAGCTAGGATCCGAGCGAAAAATGATGTCTTGACATAGAGGTCTTCCGTATAAGACATATCAGACCGTTCGCCGGTGTACTGTTTGACGGCCGCTCATCTATCCTTGCGCAGGATGAACAAGATCCGGCCGCACGCACCATTTTGTTCTGCGCTTACGACCTCAAGGAGAAGCTGGTGACAAACCCAGTAGACATCGAGGAGCGCACAGATAGGCAGCTCAAATGGTGTCCGAGCACACGTGTGCTCTTCGGAATCCACTCGCAAGGTTCAGCGCATGAGAATGAGCTTCATGACATTTGAACCATCCCCAATCTGCCAAATCCATGAAGTGAGCTATCTCTTAGCAATGTTCCGTTGTAACCTTACTCAGCCTACGATAAGATAGCACAGTGCACGCACCTAAGGAGACGTGCCATGCGGCCCCGAAAGTAACAGGGCAAAGAACGCAATCGCGCCGAAAGCACAACATCGCGCAGACATGGAACAACATTTGGATGCCAAACGCCTATGGAGAACGTCTGCGGTCCATGATTCGACAGCCTGAACGCATGGGAGGCGGTGCATCTAGAACCTTGTGGTGGGTCGTATGCTCCAACACATCCGACACAAGGTCCAACGGTCGAATGGACACTATTGTGTCTGGGCGACATCTCGGATCTGGGATGGGTGCGTATGACGCCGCCGAACATGAGACCGTGCGTCAGCGCGTCCCATTTTACTCCCTCAATAGCAAGACTTACACTAGTCACCGTAATAGGCTGCCTGACTCGAGGTGGCCTATGCCGAGTAAGTACGGTTCAGTGATGATCGATGAAGTGGAGGGGGGCAACGCCTGCGGGCCTCGATCTGTTTGTTCATATTTGCGATTTCCCAAGACGCCCATAGGAAGTGGTCCTCAGATCGCGTTCGACGTTAAACACTATGCATGACCTTTGGATGCGAAGAAAGTAGCGGAATAGATAGTGTGAAGCGGTCTTAAAAGAATGTTCATGCCACTTTTCGAGATACCGTATCTGTTTTCCCAGAACGGCTGCCGGTGCACATGTATAGCAAGTATCAAGTCATTACAGAAAAAAAGAGAATGGCCGATAGCGATAGATAGTCGACGCGCAGGCATTAGACAGGTCGCGCGCACGTCGCGGCCCAAGTGGCAAGCGGAAACTGCATTTGTGGAGGGGGGTACGCGCAAACGCGCAAACGCCCGCGCGATGCGCGCCACAATCGTGGCGCACCGAGTCACATGACCGAGAAAAGGAGCTCGCCCTTTGGTTGACGACCACCCCTTCGCATCGATTATCTGACTGAGGCTCTACTAAAGCTGTATATTCATGACGAGGGCGATTCTGGCTTCTCAGAAACATCGGAAAACAAGCCGGGCGCAAAATGCTGCTCTTGAGATGATCCATGCTCAGAAGAGGGCTCGGTCATATATCCGGCAATCGCCTTTCCCACATGCCCTCGCACCTACATACAACTCTAGTACTACATCATAGACCTCGTTCCCTGTAAAAATTCGATGGATAGGTCTTGCAGAATGTGTTGATACCAATCCGAGTCCTTCAGCCCACCCGCGCGATCCGCCACTGCAAGAGACGCCGGGCGGGCGCGGTGCGCGCGCGGTTGGGCGCCAAACCAGACGCGACCGGGTTTTCTGTCCGGCGCCTGATGACTAAGCTGTCCAAAAGCTTCGCAGGCGTTGCCCCCCCCCAGATGAAGCACAGAAAGGGCTCCTGGCGCACGTGACAATACAGGTAAACTCTGGTGATTAACAACATAGCCAACGCTGGAGTATTTGATAAGAATAGATCGATTACCAACGAGCCAAGGGATGCATGCGCAACGAGGGAATGAAACAGCGATTGAGCGTGGTTAGTCAGTCGCAAAAATCCTGACTCCTCGACTTGTAGCCAATCAGAGCACGATCGGGCATCCCGGGGTCGACGAAAGGGGCCCACAGACGCCCACAACCTCTGGCTGGAATGGCCGACAGTTCAAACTTCGTTTGATGCTGAACGCTGCACCGAACAGTCAGTCTACACGGCCCCACCCACGTAGCATGTACCAGAAGCGAAACAAGTTTCAAATTGTGGATGTTTGCATCGTTGCAGCGATTAAATAGAGATTTGCATACCATAGAAGTAGTAGTACTGGTGCTCCAGTCACGAGGAACTGTGTCTTCGAGCTGTTCGCCGTCGTCTTCCGCCACCTTGCCATAGTTCGGACACTATCCATATGGAGGGTTGGTGTGGCCCTCTTCCCTACCTGCCTCCGGGGCATGTCGCGACCTCCCGCGGATCATGGTAGGAGGTGGCTTGATAGTTGGATGTGTTGGTGTGGATGGCGTGATGCCGATGTCCGTCTAGAACACTGTGTCCCGCCCCAACACCAGCACTTCAATTTTTCAACGGTGGATATAGGCATGAGCCCACGAGCGTAGGCATCGCATACATGAATTGCGCTGATTGCGTACTACGTACGGGTTGACTTCGAAAATCGCCGTGTCGCCGTGGCGGACGACGCAAGGGTTATTGGCAACCCTTGTGTCCAGGGTGTTCTAGATGAGGAGAGAGTTGTCGAGTGGAAAGAAGCTGCACGCTGTGCGTGAGCATTGTCATGAGTGACAAGAGCGAATGCATTGATGACATAGCCAGAGATGAAGTTGATGATTCGCAACCGGGAGCATGACGTTGATAAACACTACTTGTCCAATACATCTAGATCCTTGCAGAACGTAAGTATGTCGAGGAAATGGACAGGGGGGAGATAGAAACTTTGAAGAGCATTGAGCATTGTTGCCTGCAAAACGGGGCCGAGACAACTTGATGACCACATGCCACACCTTCGATGGCATAAGCAGCAGGTTCACGGCTCCGTGCGCCAAGCTATGGCCCAAACACAACGTTGTATAGGTAAAACAGAGCGCGACCTCGACAAAGACTGCCTGGAGGAGGCTGCAGTAGAGATCTTCCCCATCAGCTTCCACTGCATCGTCGCTCATGGACAAGATGAAAGCATACCTCCTTCGTTCGCGTCGAAACCGCAGACGCCCTTGCAACCTCCGGCCAGAGACGAATCCCTAGCTCTCAGATATGCATACTCAAATCTCCCCCGCTCTGATGAGTAGACTCCCCGGCATAGTGGACTGTCCGCTTGTGCCGTGCCAGAGCAGTCTCCTGCAAAAGATTTTCTCTGATTTGAATTCAAACGAGCAAGGTATCTATGTCGCGCGCCGAGAAGCTGGTGACAGGTCCTGGAGGAAGAACGCTACCTAGAACTTATTATGTTTTAGTCTCCACAACGGCTCAGCTACGTACGTTGGTAAGTACGATCCGACGAGGCATCATCAGGCGAAGTTGGGACTGACCTTTGCGACGAGCAGCAACGGGCAGCGTGCGTCCACATTAATGTAGCCGGAAGGTTTGCTTCCACTTGACCACTTTCTCAATAACGGTTTGCCTGCACTGTTGGCGCACTACGAGCCTTAGCGGTATGTGGACAAGAACGCTCACGATCTGGAGACGCCGAAAGCGCTGCGCCCACGTGGGGCGGTTGCTGTGATGGCTTCGAGCCTTGGCCCTGGCTCCTCCACCTCCTCCACCGCACAGCAGAATCATTCTTTCCTCTCTCTCCTCCATCACCCCCTTCGTCGCCTCGTTCATCCCCACCACCGCCCGCCATGCTGCCGGCGCTGCTGCTACCCCCGACGCTCCTTCTCGCCCTCCTAGCCCCCGCGCTCGCGGGCGACGTGCAGTTCGGGGGCGGCTGTAACCCGGACCACCAGAAGCTGCAGGAGGGCACATTCCAGTTCCAGACAGACTGCGACGCCATGACATTCTGCGCCGCCAACTCTACCTGCGCCCACCGCGGCTGCCGCCAGGACGAGTTCCCGTTCGGCTACCCGAAGACCGCGAAGCTCCCCGACCGCTGCCCCAAGGGCGAATTCTGCCCCGACGAGCAGGATCTGTGTCAGCCCATTCTCCCTGTCGGCAGCCCGTGCCAGTTTAATCGTGATGGTAAGTGTCGGCCTTTGTCATTGCGGTTGGGATCGACGCCAACAGCATTGTGAAGATGAGTGCGAGGGGCCGCCGAACTTCAAGGAGCTCGAGGACACGACTGGGTTCGGGCTCAACGTCAACGGCTCCGTCTGCTTGAACAACATCTGCATGTACGTCTCGTCTACCCGCATCTCTTCTGCGTGTATCTCATCGCGTTCAAGGTGGGCCAACATCACCCTCGGCCAGCCGTGTACCGTCCAAAACACAGCCTTCACCGCATACGGCCCCGACGGAGAATTCGTCGACATTGTCTCAAGGTCAGTCCCATTCTCAGTCTGTAGCGTACCCGCGGTGCACCATATCGCGGCACATCCCACGGCTCGAAATATACGCTAGCAAATCGGGGCGGGGTCCGCAGTCGTAGTCGCTATAGCATCTTCCTCGGTGAAGGCGCTGGCAGGTTTCACCTGGGCGCGCAGCGCGACATCTTCACTTTGCCAACGATGCTCGGCTGCGAGTAATGAGCAAAGATGCGAATTCAAATTGCAAAAATTGCTGCCTATATGACAAGCTGTTCGCGTGCCCAATCGATGTTCAACCAAATTGACTTCTCTACTCACAGAGGAAACTGCCGGGTTGGTCTCTACTGCGATGCCCAGACACAGCTGTGTGTGCAGAACAAGGATGTGGGGGAGCAGTGTGATGCCGACAAGGAGTGCACGACGTACAACTGCTTGGCATCCGGCGTTTGCGGCGTCAGGGCCGACGTTCCCCGTGAAGTCGGGAAATGGGTCTACGTCGTGGTCGGCATTTGTTTATTCGGAGGTACATGTCCCCCTTTGCTGCGTAGGAGATTGCTGCTGATAGGGAAGCCTTTAAGGTATGGTCGGCACGCTCGTCGGACTGTACTTCGTCCACCGGAAAGACCGTGACCAGGAGCGCGAGAAGCGTATGCAGTACTGGCGCGAACAGGTTCGTCTGCCGTCGTGACTGCATGATGTATACTAATGCGCAGGACAACAGAATGCATTCCGGCAAAACATCATGCAGATGCAGGATACGGCGCGCAACTCGATCATGGACTTCACGCCTGGGGCAAGCCCACGGAGCACCCTGTACGGGCGAGACCAGATGCAGTCGGAGGACTCGCAGGCGCCGATGCTGCACCAGGCGAGCAAGTCGAGCGCGCTCCGGTACTACGTCTCGGACGACGGCTCGCAGATCGACGACCGATCGGACGAGGACCTGATGATGCGCCGCCGCGAGCCGCAGGCGCACCAGGGGGAGCGGTTCTGAGTGGGCGTGATGACCTTTGCACAAAGCTGTTGTGACCTGCTGCGCTCACAGCTTTATTGCCCTCAACTTAGACACTCTTATTTACGGATGCGCGGCGCAGGCTGCATGGACTTTCTACCGCTAGGCTAGGTAGCACGAAATGAGGTGCCCCTGCTCCTGTCCACACCCACGCACCTCACTCCGTCCCAGAAACGAGGTGATTCTCGCGGACACGATACGGGTTCGTGCCTCTCCTCATTCCCCCTCCCCCACCACGTACGTATCCTGGCAGACGAAACCCTTCGTGTACGGTTGAGTAAATCCGACTTGCGCTGCGCACACCCAGCTTCTAGCCGTCCTCTCCTTTAGTCGACTATGTATCGCAATAATATACCACGTGCTTGTACATTGACCATGTCCCACTTGCTTCACCGGTCGAAGATGCGGCTTTCGAGCGCCGTTGATGACGCCAGTGTTGATCATCGCTGTGTGGTACTTCGCTAGTAAATATGTCGGAATTGTGCTCTTTCTATTTTGAACGTGAGATGAGGGACGGAAATACGCACGGGGACATGGTGGCGCCGCGGGCGCGGGAAGACGCCGAGGTGGACGGGAGAGAGGATGGCCAAGTTTGGACACACGCGCCTTCCTTCCCTTCCTCCATCCCGCCCGACGGCAGCTGTACACATCCTGCTCGCTGCCCTCCACGACGCCCACGACACCCACGACACACCCTCTGAATCCTTCCATTCTTCGCCCCGTTTCACCCGCCTAGATTCTTAGACCTGTGCACCCACCTCGACTCTGCACACAGCACTGCGCCCAGTCCCTGCTCCCCATCCTCGAGGTCCACCCGCACCTTCTCTGCGCACCGAGCGCAGCCCCCCAGCACCGACAGCACATACACGACACACGACACACAAGTTGAACGCAACACACCCAGTCGTGGACTGGCATGGCGACTCGGAGCTCCCCAGAGCCGCTCCCATCCATCCCGCCCTCGCCGACGTACCTGCCCACGGACGACATCGCACACGCGTGGCACGATGACCCCGAAGACGAGGCCAGTGCGACTTCCCACCCGAGCGCCGCCCAGAAGGGCAAGAAGAAGGCGGACAGACGGCCGACGCGGAGCAGTGACAGTGACGGGCAGGGAGACGAGGACGAGAATGGGGCGGGCGGCGCTGCTGCGGGCGGGTACCCGCCCACCAAAGAAGAAGAGGCAGAATCGCGGAGGATAGCGGAGGTACGTTCGTCCCCCAGGCTCCAATATCACAGCATTGCGAGGTCTTGCGTTTCGTCTCACAAAGTCCAGCCTTCTGATGTACGTGATTGACACCGTTCGTAGAATCTACGCCGGTGGGAGGTCGCCGAACGGCAGAGGCGGAAAGCCGCGCGCGAGTCTCTCGCGTCCACATCCGGTGGGAGCACGGCTCCCTCTATCCTCGCGAACCTCTTCCAGCGAGAATCGACCTCACGTCGCAAGGCGTCACTAGGCGGCGTTGGCACACACCACGTCCTCCATGACGCAGATGTCGACCCTGCTGGAGACGCGGACGGGAATGCAGTCCCACTCGCGGACATGGCCACACCGATCACTGCCGCGTTCTCGGCCCCGCCGACGCCCGAACCAGGGTCCGAGGGCGAGACGGAGAACCCGTTCGACACGCCCTCGGCGTCGCGCACGTCGCTCAACATCCCCGCGCAGTCAGCAACCATGACCAAGTCCGACTCCGTCCCCGCTGACGCCTCAAGCCCTGGACCGAAGCAGCCCAACCTAGAAGCGTCAACGTCTTACGCCTTGACGGCGAATCCGCCACCCGGCGGCAAGGGAAAGGGAAAGGGAAAGGGCAAGAGCAGGAGCAAGAGCAAGAGCACGAAGAAGCAGGTGCCCCCGCCCCCGCCGCAGCCGCTCGACCTCCCCGTGCCGCGCTCGCCCCCGCCGCGCACCGGCACGCCGCTGGCGGGGAAGCCGCCCGAGCCTATCCCCCCGCCGCGGGCTGAGCGGGCCGACCCCGAGTCGGCGCCCGACGAGCGCGCGGCGGGGGCGGTGGACCCAGGCCCGCCGGTGCGGTGGTGGCACGAGTGGTTGTGCGGGTGTGGGGAGGGTCCGGATCGGGGCGGGGACCACCAGGTGCGTGTTTTGCGGCTGCTTTCTTGTATGGGGAGGGATGTGGAGACTGATCGCTGACCTGTGTTGCCAGGCCGGGCGCACGAACCCCTTCGAGTGAGCGTCCCGTGGCCGCGCTTGCATCTTGTCGGGACTGTTTTATTGGTGATCGTTATGGCAGTACATACGGACAAGTACTCTCGTTGCATAATGTAGCATGGATGTTGCACACCTTCGGCTCTGAATGCGTTCCTCGAGTGTTATGGGACCCATCCGGTTACCGAGCACTCCGTGTTGATTGACGTTCGTGAGTTTTCACATATATCTACCTCGTCATATAGCACATAGTATGCTGATACGTACCTACAGACATGGCTAGTGCGAGCCCATATATCCGCTGTAGTGCAATCCATTGCACTTTGAGGCGTACGCGATATCGACCCTAGATGGTCTGTCGTCCGTCTTGACACAGGGCATGTACGAGTCATCGTCCGCTCACGGCTCGGACACGGACGGTGAATCTGGAAATGAGCTCAATGCTAGGAAATTGCAACACTGGCCTTACACTGCGCTCGAACGTTCCTACGTACCGTGCGGGTACCGCATCGGCCTGCGCCCAAGGTACCGCTGTGATCTCTGGTCGGCTTTCCATTCTCTTTGAGTCCGAGAGCTTGTTGATGCGCGTGTCTAGTAGCAAGCCTGGGATCGCGACTCGGCCGAGTTCGTCGATAGCAGCATTGAAATTAGTCCTCGACGGCGGCTGTGGATGGGCACCTCATCTACGCTCGTCCACCTGGTCGTTCTCCAGAGGGGCGAGGGGGTTCATCGGATCCTTCGTGGGGGCGACGCACCCGACAGACCCCCGTTGGCGGTCCGCTTCGATGAGGGTGCGTTCCAGCTGTACCGAAGCCTCGAACCGACGATGGCTGTTCACGGCATCACACACCTGGCCTGGGAGCAGACCGCCTCAACGTATCAGCGTTCCCGGTGGCAGCAGCCCGCGCTCGCGAACAGCTCCAGTGGATCTCTGCATGGATCGTCGGGGGCGGATGCTGTGCCCCCCTCGTCTGCTTCTCCGCGGCGGCAACAGGCGCAGATTGTGCGGCGCGACACATGCGCATCCGCGCGCGCACCCTTCTGATTGCAGGCACCTCCCCATCCCAGCATACCCATGGGGCGGTCGGTTCCTAGGAAGATCCGCCTTGGTGCCGATGCTCTCTGAACTCGCTGCCACTTAGACTCGCGGCCGGCAGGGATGTAGGTCCCTGCATGGCACCAGGGGCAGAAGGGACATACCGGGCCAGGTTCCTCAACACAACATGACCCGACAAAGCCGTGGGCTTTGTTGTACGTCCGGTCCCGCGCGCGCAAGGCATTCGTCCTGGCAATAGTCTACGCGACGTGCCGTGACACGCGCACGTCCACTCCTCCCGCTCTGAACCCATGCACCATCGCTCGAAGACCATGCACCAGGTACGACGTCAGTCCCATACAGCCACGCAGCCCGCCCGGCAGATCTACTTACGAGGGGACTGGCCGTCACTTAGCCTCCCCGCTCTAGATCGCAGAGCTGTAGGTCCTCGCGCCGACATCGGCAACGGCTCTCATCACACCCATACTCCCGATTCGCACTTCTCAGCTCTGCACCATCTATGGCACCTCGGCCGGCTCTCGACCCACACCCCGCCGCCTCGGGCATGCCCATGTTCCGCACCCATATTACGGCGCAAGGTGCCTCTCTGGGGCACGACAGTCTGTACGACATGCCGCGCACACAGACGACGTGCCCGACCCACCCCCTCCTCGCCGCCTGACAATCTCGGAATACGGCATTCCTCATCCCAATCCTGAGGATCTTCAAACTCGGTACAACGCATACCCGCGCACGCCCTACGGCTCTCAAGATCCAAGATCTCACCACTCGTCCAGAACCCCCCCTCCCCCCTCCCCTCCAGTCCATCCTCGCACGCCCAGGCTCCGCGGAGCACCCCCGGGATTCTCGGCGTGTACGCCCTACGAAGTCGACTCTTGAGAACGGCGTGTCTAGGCCCACGCACGCGCCTGCGCCTTCGCCTTCGCCCTCACCCTCCCCCCCTTCTCAGTCCCTTTCCCCGGGTGCAGAACGCCGAACGTCAAACGTTCTGGACGCGCCCCGCGAAGGCGGAGTCGGGGCACCCGCGCAGCACGTGTCCGCAGCGTATCGTATCGTACGTACGCGCGGCCTTCCAAGTGGCCCGCCCCGCCCGAGTTCCGCGGCGAACGATAGCGATCGGCAGCTGGACCCGCCGTCTCGCCGCAAACCCGCGGCCCCGGCGCGCGCTTCCAAAGCCGCGCCGGGACGAACGCTCAGCGCTCGGCGCTCAGTGCTGCGCAGTACGTGCGGGGGCGGCACGGTCGCGCTGCTCGATGCGCAAAGCACTTCTCACCGGTCCACGGGTGGGCGAAGTCGGACGAACGGGCGCAAGATGAGCAGCGCCTCGCTGTCGGTCTCGGTTTTCGTGCCCGGCAAGACCTTACGACGCTATGGAGCGGGTCCCCGCCGAGAGCGGGGAGAGCGTAACCTTGCGCGCGCTGATACCACTGAATGGCGAACCCAGACTCAAGTCCGTGGCATACCCGCGCGCAGCCGAGGGCGGAGCGGCATCCAGGGGTGAGAGGCGATTGGCCACGATGAGGTCACGAGCGTCGCGATGTATAGGGCGTCTGCGAAGCTACGGAAGCGGGGTGGCGTCCTGCAGAGACGCAGTGAGAACGACGTAGGTCTGGGCTTCGGGCGCGCACGTCGAAAGCACTGGAAACACGGCGGGGGCGGAGGCGGCGAAGCGAAGCGCCACGGAGAGGTGTCATTTGCCACAGCCCGGACAGCAGTGGACGACGTCGTGCACGAACACGTCGCAGTCCGTACAAAAGTCGTGAGCGCACTCCGGGCAGCGGTACCGCCCGAGCGGGCTCATGCCCTCCCCGGACGCGCCCACCATGGCGGATGGGATCTCTCTGAACGCGACTGCGCACCCGTAACACTGGTTGCGCGGATTCGGGGTGTCCGCGAGCGTCATCCTATTTCCGACGAGACGAGTCAATCAAACGCAGTTTGGCCCTGCGCAGAATACGGAGAGAGGCGCGCGCACAAACGCTCGAAAGTGAGTACTCACACTGCTTGATACGGCTTGACGGGGAAAAGGTGGTGATAGCTCCGCGCGAGATGTGGGGAGCTGACGATCATCAGGCCGCAGATGTCGCAGTCCGTCGGCACATCACAGACCTTCGCGAGACAGCGTGGACACAGGAAGCCCTCGCTCTTCATCTGCGAATGGCACACGCAGAGAGATGGCGGAGAGGTGTCTGGAAGGCGCATAGGGAAGCCCATGATCATGAGGTCTGCAGCGGGGTTTGCGCCGCCCCCACCGCCTGTTCGTGTGACGGCCCGTTGGGCGGGAGGGGGAATGAGTTCGAATAGGAGGTCCTTGAAGTGACCTTCGTTCATGGCAACGCCAAACTGACCTAAAGCAATCGTGAGGACGCATACGGATGGATGGGATCGTCTGGCACCACCTCCTGTTTTCTGGCATAGGTCGCGGCAAATTTTCATTTCTGCAGCCAATGCCACGATCGATATCCGTATGCGGTCTTTCCCGCATTCATCGAGGGTATCATGTATGTTTCCGGGATCACAAGTTGTCAGAGAACCAAAGATGACGAGTATCTCTCGCGACGAATGTGTGGGTAGATGACTATATGCGCGGTCACCGACAAACACGCAGCGAGATTGGGGCCAACATACCTCATACTACTGCGAGCCATCTCTATTGCGTTTTGCAAACTTGGTTCTCCGTTCGGCTCAAGTTTGTGACGTTCTGATATCGCCTTGAGAACATCCTGAGGGTTGCCTGAACAGGGCGTTGAATGTATGCGTATATGGCGGTACCGAAGACGCGTACCCGACATCTCCCCTACTCTCTCGCCGAGCCCTCCACGCATCCCCACAACGCCGATTTGACCAAGCGGATTCTGGTCAAACCACTCGGTGATAAACTCTCTTGCATAGCTCAGCATAAGGTCGAATCGAGTCGGGCGCATGTCGCGGTCCATCATCGAGGCGGAGAGGTCTAAGACGAGGACGAGGTGACGAATGATTGTGCGTCGAATGGCAGCAGCTGGCGCGAGCAATCTGTTCGGTGTAAGCTACTGAAGTGTGCCGCGGATGCGCTGTGCCACACCTTCTCCGCCGCCCCCGTGCTATGAGGTCTTGAACGGCGCCCTGCAAACTTCCTGCTTCGTCTTCTTGGACGGTGTCCCAGGAGCGAGTGTACGATGCCTCCCATGCGTACGGTTGCTGCTGGGACTTGAGTGCACTAGAACCGCTGAGCCATTATTTTCCACGTACCTCCTTTGCCTTTGCCTTTGCCTTGTCTTTCTTCCGTCGATCAATGGCCTTACCCTTGCCTTTTCCTTTCGTGCGACTCGCGTCGTCGTCGAAGAGGTTCACGTCGACATCCGAGTCTGAGTCGTCGACAAAGTCGTCGCCTATCCGTCTTCCTGCAGGGGCCATGGTTTACGCAGACAGTATATAGGATAGGAAGTCCCTCTACGGAGAGGGCGGAGACGACCGCACGCCGAGGACAGGGACGGTGCTGGACGGTGGCGGAAGAAAGCAGAGCTCGGGCAGAGGTCGACGCGCCAATGTTATAGACGCCCCAGCAAACGCGTCTCCGGCCCGCGTGCGCCGAATCTCTATACTCACCGCCGGGCGCTACCTGCCACGCCGCATTCGGACTCTGCCCTTGCCGCCTATTTCTTCGATGGCTGACGGAATCTACCGATCGTCTCATAGGGTCGCGGGAGCCTGGTTGTTCAGACTGTTCAAGACCATTATCCGCTCTGCTCTTCGGCAAGTCTCCGGCCTGACTCTCACTAGCATCCCATACCACCTCCAACTCTTCGTTCTGTGGACATACTGAAATTGGAAATGTCGTTGCCTTATGTGGTCATCAAGAACGGTTCCTTCATCTGTCATCCATGAGCACGCATGCACCCCCTTCTATGCGTCATCCAGGCTTCCCATCGGGCTGGTGTCGTCACGCATGGTGTTTGTGGCGAGTATATAAATCCGACGTCGCACGGCATCCAGCCCCCCAAATCTCCCTCTCCTACTACTCCTCCTCCTCCTCTCTCGCGCATATACAGCCAGCCCTTCGATTGGTTCGGAAATGTCGTCTAAACAGGTTCAGTTCCGGGGCTATGCTCTCACCAGTCAGTCCATAATGATCTGCTGATGTGAGCATGCCACTGACGCGATCTCACAGATCCTTCAAATTGGAATGATCTCAAGGTCATCGACTTCGAGCCCAAGACATTCGCGCCGGATGACGTCGAAATCGCCATCACCCATTGCGGTGTCTGCGGCTCAGACGTCCACACTCTCACCCAGGGCTGGGGTCAGTCCAAGCTCCCTCTCGTCGTCGGCCATGAGATTGTCGGCACTGTCACCCGTGTCGGGGACAAGGTCACCGAATTCAAGCCTGGTGACCGCGTTGGAGTCGGCGCACAACGCGGCAGTTGTCTCGAATGTAGGGAGTGCAAAGACGACTACGAGAACTATTGTCCCAAAGGCATCGATACCTACGTAAGTGCAAGCACTCGTGATACCAGATTTGGTTAAAACGTCTCTATGCGTGCGCGCAGAACGCAGAATATCCTGACGGAATTGTCGCCCAAGGCGGATACTCGACCGCCATTCGCGCACAAGAACGCTTCGTGTTCCCCATCCCGATGGAGATCGAGTCTCGCGACGCTGCATCTATGATGTGCGCTGGCCTTACTGTCTACTCTCCGCTCAAGACACACGGTGCAGGCCCCGGGAAAAGGGTGGGTATCATGGGAATCGGAGGCCTCGGCCATTACGCTGTCCTATGGGCGAAGGCAATGGGTGCCGAGGTGTACGCGTTCACCCACGATGACAGCAAGGTAGAGGATATCAAGAAGATGGGCGCCGATCACGTTGTCCATACGGGCAAGAAGGTAGCCTCTGTAGTGAATGTTACCAAACGACGTCATTGCTGACACTTGTGCAGGACTTCCATAAAGACCTTACTCGCACCCTCGACATTCTTCTATCAACTCGGGACGTCTTTGGAGACACCACACCCCTTGGTGACTACCTGTCAATGCTCTACATCCATGGTCGCTTCGTGACCGTCGGCCTTCCTGATTCCGACGATCCTCTCCCCTCTATCCACGCGTTCAATGTGGTAGCTACCGGCTGTATGTTAGGCGGCAGCAAGATAGGTAGTAAGAAGGAGTGTTTGGAGATGCTCGAGTTAGCGCGCTCCAAAGGCGTCAAGCCTTGGATACAAGAGCTTCCCATGCGGGAGGTTGGGAAGGCGCTCCGGGACTTGAAGAGCAACAACGTGCGGTATCGCTACGTTCTCACGCAAGATATCGACTAAACTTGTAGGCCCTCCTGCATTGTCCGTGTATATGTGCAAGGCTCATATCGAAATAGTGCACTTGAACGGAGCGAAGTATCTATCTCCTGACATTGTATGACTAGACAGAAGCATTGAAGGTCATTTTACCTGAATATCTGTCGGTTCTGATTCTCTTTCCGCGCTTCTCTTCTCCCGACGTTGCCTTGATTTTGGTTCACAATGAAGACACACTATGATCATGATCATGATTAAAGCGGCGTTATAACCCCACGTGCAGGTACGTTCATCGGGTCTACAAGAATTCATATCCGCCAGTTGCCTTGGCCAATCTGCAACACCGAGAATCGTCCTGAGAGCGGAGGGTGTCACACACACGTAGAGAGTAACGTAAGGTTTGTTTGGCAGGATTAATAGGCCCGAGACGGACTAGAAGCTGGTTTCGAAGCCTGCGGCGCCCACAAGCGTCACCTACAACTGGTTTTCGTGTACCAGGCGGGGGTGACGGTGAATTCGTGTTGATCATTGTACCCGCTGAATCAGAAAACTGACGCGACCACCTGGCCCAGAGGATTGAATGCTGCTTCGTCAGTCGCTACTCAACTGTCTCGGGCTGGAGAGGGTCCTTCGATGTCTGTAAGCTGACTTCGCACCTCCTACAACTACGGCCTTGGTTGGGCAACGCAGCATTCCCGAAGAGTGCTTTATGTGATATAACTTACAAAATGAGCGTATGAGTTCAGTATCACAGCCCACAGCAACGAAACAGTTTACAGCTCTCTATCGACAACAAACTCATCCTTGTCAGTGGTGCCACCTGCGCACAGGACCTCGCTGTCATTGATCATACTCTTTGAAGCCCACAGATGACGGCGTGCGATCTCCTTACGTCTTTAAGCCCTGAGTCGCAACACCGAGAGCCTGCGCGCCCAAGCGTTGGCCAACCACAGTGTTGAACTCTTTAAAGGTATGCGCAGCGCCCCCTTGCCCGCCCCCTTGTCGTAGGCGCATCACGATCCGTATTCCTAGGCAATGCTGACGACCTTGACAGCGTGTATCGTGCGCTGAGAGGCGCGTACGGGGTTTTGGTCAACGCTGATATCCCTGCGCTGGGTGAACCCGCGGGGGTATTTGCAGGAATCCGTTTCTACGAACTCGCGAAACAGATCAAGACGCGCTATGTCCGGAGCGAACTTGAAGATGTGTCGAAGGTGTGTAGTCCGGGCTGTCGCGCCGTGACCGGTCGAGCGGAAGGGTGGGGATGACCCCCAGTACCACGCAGAACAACACGCCGGCAAAGCGCGCGTGCGCGACTGGATGCGTGCCCACGAGCCCGTCGCGGGCGAGAACAGCATGTCATGGACCATCCTGGCACGCTCAACATCGTACGTCACAACCCCGTCGTGCAGCTCTATACTTGCGCGCACCCAGAATACCTTCGGGCCGCTCATAGCCAGGCCCGACGGCACACACGTCGTCTTCGCGAGCCGGATCGGGAAGGCCCCAGGACGACGCTGACCGACCTCGGTTTCTGGGCGCGGAGCACTTTCGACCGGCGCGAGCAGACGTCCGGCCAGGACCTCGAGCTCGCGCGTCAGACTGGGTCGGGTGGGGACTATCTCGTGGAGCCGTTCGCGCGCGTGACGGGGAAGAAGGCCGAGTACGCGGCGCTCTCGCTCGAGGACTGGTTCCTGCTCCTCGACCAGGGCGACATCGCGCGGCGCGACGACGTCGTGGAAGGAGAACTTTGCGCGCAGGTGGGCGTTCTACCGGGACGAGGTCGTCACGCGCGACTTGGGCTGGATCCGGGCGAGTGCACCCGCGCACGCAGACGCTCGAGGCGCGGGATCCAGGTGTCGGGGGCGCGCGGGCGAGGTTGGGAACGGGCTGCTGAAGACGCAAGACGGTCCAGGAGGGGAAAGGGCAACGCCTGGATCAGGAGCGCATCGCGGCGCTCTAATAGCCTCGAGATAGCGTTGTACGCGCAGCCTGCCGCGCACCAATAGAGTGTGGTCGCAGAGCGGCGAGCGTATTTGACATGGGCTCTGCAGAGTGATGCTCGCCGCGGACGTGCGACGGGGCGGCCCATGCACGAGGAAGAGCGCGGCATTCCCTCTCTCGAGTCTCGCGCGAGGTCGACAATGAAAGTCCGCTCAGTTCAGTACGCGGGCGGCCCGCGGACTCGGCTGCCAGTGGGGATCTGCGCTCGCGCAGCACCATGCAGTGCGCTGCCCACACTGGGACGCTCCGTGGGCTGAGTCGACTCCGCCTGGAGATTGACTCCGACCTTACATAACAGCGAACGCG
Organism: Trametes gibbosa; assembly: GCA_022606055.1. NCBI lineage: Eukaryota > Fungi > Basidiomycota > Agaricomycetes > Polyporales > Polyporaceae > Trametes > Trametes gibbosa. The sequence goes on along the minus strand of JABYQJ010000067.1, from coordinate 88,272 downwards.
TCGTACCATGGGGGCTCGCCGCTCGCCTGGCGCAGGCTGCCTGGCAGCTGAGCCTGTCCCAGCTAAGCTTGTCGGGCATCTGCGATTCGCCAACGGCAGGGGTGCACAGCAATTGACCGGACACCCGTGGAGACTACATGCCAGATGCGTACTACGGCGTGTACAAAGGCAGCGACGTGCGCCGAGTCCGACGCGGGGCGATCCGTCGTCGATCCGGAAGCAGGGACGAGGACAAAAACAGCGGCCGAAAGCGATGCTTTGCGAGAACGCTCGTGCGCGACGCTTGGAACAAAACGGGAGAAGCTGCGGGGACGAGGAGCACGTACGAGACGCGTCAGCGGGGCGAAGAGGCGGGCATCGGGCATCGACGGCGCAGCTCACAGCAGATTACGATACTCGTTGGGAGCGGATCGTGGCACAGGGCCTCCCCCGGCGCACGCCTTCAGTCCTCGGGCTCCTCCTTCGGGTCGCGCTCGTCTCCGTCGTCGTCGTGCTCGTCAGCCTGGGTCAGCGGCACCCCGAGCCACGGCGTCGGGTCCACGAGCATCGCCCGATGCTGCTCGTCGGACAACCGCACGAAGCGGATCGTGCCGTCCTTCCAGCCCCGGAGAAGCCGCTCGAGCTTGCCCAGGTTCGACACGTCGCTCAGGTTCCTGAACGGGACCTCTGCGTGCGGCCAGCCCTCGATCCGAACGCGGTAGCGGTTCACGACGTTCTTCATGTACGACCGGCGGCTCCACGACATGCTCGCCGACGCGTCGTGCGTGATCGCACCTACGCACACACGGGCGCAGAATCAGCATCATCATGCAGCGCAGCGTTCCGCACATGGGAGGGCCGGGACAAGGTGAGCTCTCGCGTACACAGCTGCTCTTTGATGAGTTTGCGCAGCTCGCCGCGCGCCTCCGTCATGCGCTCGCTGTACGTCGGTTTCGGGTTGACGCGGAAGGTGATTTGTGCCATTCGGGGCAAGGGTAGCTTGGGCGGAGTTGCGAAATGGGCGGTGGGGCAGAGCGCGGGGGACGAGATGCCGCTCCGATTCTCGCACGCGGACTTATACAAAGCGGGGCCCCCCTCCCCCGTGTGCCTGCCCCGGAGTGGAGGAGTGGTGCGCCGGCATCGTGGGCGAGGGCGAGGCGCAAACCGAAGCGATGATCACCTCTGCGAGTGCGGACGCATGTGCATCGCGGTCGGTAAACGCGCGGGCGCGTTTCGGTCCGTCGAGCTTCTGGTAGGGCTCGAGCCACATTCTGGCGGGTGCAGGAGCGGCGAGGAAGAGCTGTCTCCTGGAAGTCGCCAGCCCTGGGTGTGCGTGCTGTCATCGCCGCGAGCGGGGGTGCGAATCGCAACACGATCTCTGGGATGGCCTGAGAGCTTGGTTTGCAGAAAGCCCTGTTCTAGGCAGGCACGTCTCGACACCTTGGTCGGAACACAGGGCTAGCGGGGCGCGTGGGCGAAGCACGGCGGTGCTCTCTATGTTCGCGGGTGACCTTCATTTGGCCTCTGCATCTGATAACGTCCCCTCGCGCTTTCTGACCGGGATCGCGGAGGGATTCGGTGACGCCGACGGGGTGCGCAATATAGTTTGGCAGGGAAAACGATGTCAGGTGTGGTGGAATGCTGCCGAGTGCCGTAAGGAGCCCGAGTGCTCGCGACAGCGGAGAGAGGCACGGAGCATGCAAAGGCTTCTGCCCGGACGATGACGGTCGATAACTCTTGGTAGCTCAAATTTGCCTTACTGGGCAGCTGTGCAGGCTTTTAATTTGCCGCCCGGTGTCTGTACGGAGAACGACCGTCAGCTGGCCTGGAGCATGGAGGACGTAGCGCGTAGCTCGCGTGGCAAAACACCAATGTCAACGGCACTGCCGAGGCGACGCTTACGCAAAAGACCCCGGATGCGCCAGCTCTCGGTTGCCAGACTTTGTAGACGCCTGCCACGCGACAGTCTACACGTACCATGGCACGAACGCACGATGAGGGAGACAGTAGTGCACACCTTTCACCATCCCTCCGGGACAGGCCCGGAGGTACCAGAGTCCAGGGCTTTGCCGGAGAGGGTCGTGGATGCTGCTCGTGGCTTCTATGAATTTACATACTACCATACCGGTCAAAGTACCGGGGGGCTGACAAGGGCCCAGAGTTGGATGCGCGTCAGTCTGCCTCCCATCGTCGGCGTGAAGAGACTCATTTAAGACTATGCGACGCCACATCACGAGTAAGCGGGGCCCGTAGGCGTCGTAGATGAGTGCAGAGCGCTCGGGAGCCGCGCCCTCACGTTTAGCAACGGCATCTTGAGCATGTTTGGAAGCTCACCTTATCCCTTAAGGTCGCCCATTGAGTCTACCGATCGCGAGGTTCGCGCACGCAGCCAGACAATGGACAACGTGGATGACGGATCTTGCTCAGATGCCCCAGAGGGATGGTCCGATGCAAGGTGTTATGGAACGTTAGTTGCCAGCTTGCACAGGGGGCCGGTTAGAAGGAAGGCTGTCGATCGTTCGAACAGTTTCGTACGTCGCATACCTAATGCGGCATGGCATTACCCTAAGATGGCAGAACTCCCGGGGCCATTCGAGTGCGTTATAAATGGTGGTGGCAAAATGCGAGCGCCTGCGTTCAAACCGGTGAGTGCGGTGCCTGCATGCGATATACAAAGGAAACTCGACTTCTACCGCGCACCCAGCGCTGAGTGCCCCACGAGAGAAATTCCCGGCCCGAGGCAGAGCGGGAGCCAATGGCCTAGTAGCTAGTTATTGTCTGTGCTTCAGTAGCGGTCCGAGCCATTCGCTAGATATAGTCACACAGAAAGAGTAGAATCTGTGATTACAAATCGTTTTGAGCCTCGCGGAAGTTTCTCGGAGTGTGGAGGATATGCTCCGTCAAATTTCGTCAGGCTTGGTCATCAGGCCATGCGGATGGGGCGGATGCTAAGACCGCGCCAACTTGAATGATCGTTTGCGCACATCCTTCGCGGGGATATTTTCCCGTACAACCTGAAAGGTGGCCTCCGTACTGGGGAAGGGGGGCTGTTGGGAGATTGAGCAGCGGGATGGGACGCATGTTTCTGTGAAATCACAGCGCCCCGAACGTCGCCGACGAGCAGCTCTCGCCAATGTGGGGGCCGGTTGTATCGCCGCTGCCATCTCCGAGGAGAAACGTTTCAGGAGTGGTGTGATATAGCCACCAGAGTCCAAGGAGGCGAGGTGAATGCCTTTATGAGGGCAGTGCCCGCATGTCCCGCGCAGATAGCACCATTTTACCCTCCTAGGCGCGTCTGGTCGCATCTAGGACTGTCTAGAAAAACAAGAGTATCTCCGTCGCGGGTGAGAAGGCGAAACGTGCCAGGACGGAATGCAACACGTGGGAGCGAGGAGCCTTCAGGGCCTGCTCGGTGGTAAGTTGCGGGGCGACCTCATGTTGAGAAGGATGCTGGCGCAAGAAGACGAGCGACAGTCAGAATACGGGTTTGCCTGAAAGAACGCCACGTCTCTGAGGAATAAAAGGGGGCTGAAAATGACAGTGTGAACGGGGGGACGTGAGCCACTCACGGAGAAGGGCTGTCACTGCGAATGCCACGTTCAAGGGGGGGGCGACGAGCAGGTGGGCGCTGGTCGAAGAAACGGTGCAAGAGGTCTGCTGGTACGGGGAGTCTTGGGACCAACGATTACAGGAGAGATACATAAAACTGGAGTAACGGGAGCAGGCCGTGGTCAATGTAACGTTCAGCGCAAGGTCAGTCACGCCCAGAGCGGAAGTTTACCTGACGGGCGCCTGACGAGCTGCTCCGGTCCAGAAATAGTTCGGCTTAGTACTTGGGCTTGAAGTCGGAATCGAACCAGGAATCGAGCTTCTCGCTCTCTCTCTCATTTACAACGTTCTCTGGTCATAGCGACCTCCGAGTAGTCGTCGTTCTGCAACGCCCTGTCTACACAACCCCATGCATCAAGCTTATCCCGTTGCGTAGAAGAGCGGGTTAGATTCAAAGGCGTCTATATGTGAGTTACCCGTTGCTATAATGTGTTCGGTGAAGTTGAAAGTATTCGTGCCCCACGACTTCAAAAATCTTCTCTTTTGTGGAGATTGACACTGCACCCGAACTACTTCGACGTTGTGGCCTCTTGTAGGTCCAAGTTAGCCTTACTGCACTGTCGAATCATTACATACGTCATCGCAGTTGCTGCTAAACTCAACCGCAGGTCAGGGAATTCTCGGCGTTATGGGATGCCGTAGCAACATTCAACACGTGGGCAGGAGCTGACAGGATGGTAGCGCGCTCACCTGGGTGACAGTAGTATGCGTCACCGTTTTCTTTCGTTCAAAACGTCGTTTACTGCTCTCGAGAGCCAATATACATGAGGGGCAACGCGCGACCCTCGATATTCAAGTAATATTTTGAGGTGTCAAGGTGCGTCACATATATTACGCTATTCTTGCTCCAGACTTGAATATCCGTTATTCTTTGTAACGATATAGTATATGGCATATTTTCTTGTTGTCCCTATCCCTTACTCCCCTCATTCTCAACCGGATAACCATTCAGAGAAGCACTGGAGCTGCGGAAGGAGCTGCGAGATGGACTGAATGTAGAAGCACGTACACGAGTAGCTAGGTCCTTCGATGCGCGCCCCCGTACAGTTTAATGACTCTGAGTTGTGTCACAGACCCGTCCGGCGAGGTAGCGTCGTGGTGATTGTGTTCTCCAACAGGTGGTGCATGCGTTACCATAAGCCGCAATACTCAAGGCCCAGATGGCGCACGCATGCTTGGTCGGCCAAGTGGTCGGTGGACGACGCCTTGGAAGATTACCGGGTGTGTATGGCTGTCAATGTGCATCGGACGTCGGCTTGAGTACTCCGATTTCCGGGTACCCGTTCACGCATCCGCACAACGTTTTGGGGTGACTCAAGCGTCCCACTTCCAGGCTCCAGACGCAAACCAGAGTTTACATCCGAATTTTTCTGCCTGCACACGCCACCATTCGTATGCCGATAGGCTGACTCGTTGCTTCACCCTGCGTCATACTTTCGATATTTGGGAACTGCTGACTGCGACTCCTTGGTGGACTCAAACCGCGAGCACCGATGAGCTTTCAGTTTGCATGGAATCCTCGCAGGGGAATCATTGTATCCTCACTTTTGCATTGGACGTCGAGACTCTGGCCGTTCCCGAACATGTGTGTATAGCTCTTCAGCCGACCGCTCTATGGGCACACAATCCAGACCCGAACTCTCTCTTTGCGAAGATAGAGCCCTACGCGGCTGACCCTCAAAACGTCATATAGCCAATGTAGGCCATCGATATACTCCTCTGTCCGATTCGATCAGAGACTCACCGTGACATCGGTAGCTGCCGTTTTGGCGATGTATCTAGAGGCACCACAGACGTCTCGGAGTCACAAACATCTTCGACACGTAAAATTGAGCTGGCACACTAGAAACAATCCTCTTCTGTAGTAAACGAACAACGACGCAGCGGGCGACGCAAGACCTTTGTCAACGACGGTATTGTCACTGCCGTCGGGGGATGCTTCATAGCGATCACGCCGACATGCCCGTCAGTGGGTGTTGAGCTTGCAGCACCAGGGTCCCGGGATGCGAAATTCAAAATACAAGCCCGACTGTGCCCATCCTCGGAGCGCTAGCATCGGCGACCAATCTGGGACCCTATCCGGTCGATCTGCGGTATGTTCATGCGTCACAGCTATATATACACTCCGTTCAGTCGGTGATCACATATTCACCATAGCCGCCGTGCACACGCCGTTCAAGACCGAGTTTGAACTCAGGACGTCCGCGCCACGACGGATGTTTATGTATTTGCCGTCCCATCCTGTTCCGTCGCCAAAGTCGGCTACACTAACAAGCGCGCTCCAAAAAAGCAACGTTCGATTCCGGCTACTTGAGTCTGCAGATGTGTACCGCACTCGGTCTGTCTCGACCTGGAAAGTGGAAACGTCGCGCGACAAGCTTTGCACGGAAGGCGGCATTGTGCGGTATGTAAGGCATCTTTTGCGATGGATGGTCCGGGTATTCAAATGCCATACAATCTCGCCCGGTAAACTCGGTGTCTAGCACAGGGCCGGGCGATACAGGATTTCAATTGTGACCATGTCCGAACCACGTACTGCTACGTCTCCTCGGAGCCCTTCTACAGGAGGCCTTGAGCCAGGGCAGCGTTCCGGAGACATCCTGATGATGCCCGTGTGCAGTGAGTTCTCGCTGGAAGATTGATACTGTGGAGGGGCACGCTCGATGTTATACGGCCTGATAGGGGATACGACGTACACGCTGCTCCATGCGTGACCTTGTGGCCTCGCCCAAGAAGTTTCCTTCTTTCTCAACCAGATTTGAGAGCAGGCTGATCAATATCATAATGTCGACTTCAAAATCGGGCCCACGTGCACACGACCGCGCTCAGCATGACGCCCGGCGAAGACCGACGACACAAAGCACCGGCATTCTTGGGCAGAAACGGTCACCGTCGGCGCCGACTCGGATCAATCGATAACAGCAGAACTACGACACATCCACGGTCCTCGCACTGGATCTTCCCGAACAGATGAAATGCTTCCTGGCAAGGACGCGATAGCAGACATGCGTGCGCGCAGTTGTGCCAGGCGTTGCACACTACCGACGCCGGCGCGCCCATACTCACCCATACTCGGTCCCGAAGCGTCACGCGAATGCGTGCGTCTGAAGTCTCAAAAAGCCCGTTCGAGCAGGTCTGCGCCGCGTCGATGACGAGCCGGTACACACAAGGACCCACCGGACGCCACCATCAACGGTAGAGCTTCATTTTCCCCTTCCCTGCTTCCGCGGTCTCTGATTCTGGTGTGAGGTGGGGGCGCACGGCGTTGTCCGGGAAGCGTAGGAGCTATGCTGGGGCAGTGAACGTGGGGTGTGATATTGCGGTGCCGCAGAAAGATCGCGTGTGTGACTGCACTTTTGTGTTAAGATACGCCTTCATGCTGGGACGGAGCTCGAAAGGAATATGTGATATGAGGGCAACTGCGCACGTAGGGTGGTAGGTCGTCCATATACTTCGCGCGAAAAGACGGGAACCGTGTTCAACACACTACATTCTGGTCTGCTCCAGGCCAGACTTGGCTACTCGGTGACCCACAAGATGAATAGTGAGCCGGGAGTTCTCGATTCAAACTCTCAGGTGCACCTGGCTTCGAAAGGATATCACTATCGAGATGCTGTAAGATTTCGTCACGTAGAGCGTACCCATTTGACTCACCTCAGCTTTGACATGCGGACGCGCCATCGGTGTTCCAACGAGGGGAAACGGCTTATTACCAGCCAAGACCACTCACCCATGAATGTAACGCGCACCCTGCATCGTGGGCCTAGACAACATAAACACGAGGCTGCCCGCGATCTGACGGAGCATGTTTAGTCGATGCAAATACTAGTGCGGTGATCGCCTCGTCGGGAGTCGAAACATGAGGCCTCCGGAACGGGAAAAGTGGTCATCGGCAACGCGCACCGCCTTACTGTGTATGTTCAAGGTTGGCTTCCTGTCGGGGTTGTAATGTCCGCTCTCGTGTACACGTTGCAGACCATGCCAGTGCTACACCTACTACACCTACTGGGGCGCACTAACGTGAGCCACGCACCTCGGCGATACCGTCCCGGTATGCGGCGTACGTACCACATCTTATACCGTAAGATGGGCATACCACCGGCTTTCGTGGAGCATGGCGGCGCTGATCCGCAGCACAACGCGCACAGTGACATGTAAAAGGGCGATTATCCGTTCTATGGCTAGCCCGTGTCGTGGATCACCGGTGGCGGTTGACCAGTGTCAAACGTCGGAGGAGCCAGCTGCAGGGCTGTAGTAGCCTTTTGAGCTTAACCGAGGATACCAGTGATACGAATCAAAAGCGTAGCCTTCGCGGACGTAATGACATGCGATAGCGGCAGAGAGTGGAGAGCAGAGACGCTGGGAGGCCTGGCAGCATATTCGGATTCCATAGTTACCGGGGCCGGGGAAGCCAGATAATGCGTCCAAGGAGGTTGACAGATGCCAGAATGCGAGGCCATCAGTCATCTACTTGCCAGGGTTCGTCAGTTGAACCTCCCAGCCAATCGACGACGTTGCGCGAGGTCATGGGCGCCATGTTTGATTTTCTTCCGGACATTATGATGCAGCGTGTGGAGGGATGCGGCCGGGTCGCGGGCGCCGGGCCCCTAACTTTGACTGACAGACGACGAAAGCAACAGGGCAGAGGACCCCCAGACCGTGGCACAACATCAGAGCCATGTGGACGGAGGCATCAGTAGAATGACCCCACGCTAGACCATACTCAAGCGATCGGGGGAGTTCATGCTCACCTCCTCGCATGTGATGACGTCCGTAGGCACCGACGCTGATATCCCAAGTCGCAGCCATCAGACTAGTAGTTGCCGACGGTACTGAGCCTGAAATCCATGCTAGGGAAGGACGACGAGGGGCCTCTGAACGTGTAGCAGGCAGAGACTGTCCCACACCAGACCGTGCCGTAAAAAGATCTTGCTGATGTAGGTGGGGTTCGGGAAGCGGGGAGTCAAGGCATGTGAAGGGGCGTCAGGAGGCTATATGTCATTGAAGAGGGCGAGGTCCGCGGTATCGACACAGGTAAGTCCGAAGTTCCCTGAGTGCGCACCCTCCTCTTCAACGACGATGGGAACAGCATAGACAAGGAGGGCATCGGGGACTAGAGAACAGCGGCGTCCAGACGATGTGAGAGCCGTCGGTCTTCGGCATTTCTTGTACGTGTAAGAGAGAGAGCGTCAAAGGTGGGCTACTCACCAGAGAAGCATAGTATACGGCAACGAAGAAAGATCAGTTTTCGCGTGCATACACGCTCCCGCGCTAGAATGCGTTCCAGCGGGCCACGTTGCTGCCAACTGGATGTGGACGATGGTTCTCGCGGAAGTCGTGGGGTGGCGTCCGTGGGTGACAGCACATCTCTTTCGGCAGGAGCTAGGCCATTCGGCCAGATGTCGAAGTGAGTGTCAAGAATGCCCACGTCTGTTCAGGTTGCCCCCCGCAGTTACTAAGGCTGGGAGGACGTAAGGCGTTCGGCGAAGCAGCATCAGAGGACATAGAGGTTTCTGAGCAGCCGCTCGGGGAGATCGCGAGATGCCGCACAGGAACGAGCGCAACCCCATCGGCGTCCATCACGATATGGCCTTTAGTCAGGGCTTGAGATGGAGCGTTACCGATTATAATAATAATGCGAGGGAACGTCCGGTGCGAGGACTGTGATCCCAGGGGTCAGGCCCCGATTTGCTAAATGAGCGCAAAATGAACGGCGTTCCGGATGCCGATATCTCCCCGTTCCGACAGCGCGGTTATGGGAAGAGCTTGGTGCCATGCGTTGGGTTAGCTTCGATATGGGCAGGAACCTTTGACGTGCGGATCGCTGGGGCGGTACCTAGTCTGCGCTCGAGCATAGGCACCTTCATGATAGGTTAGTGGGAGGCTCTAGTGAGTAGCACGAGGCAACACGAGGCTAGGCATGCGGCCGGGAGATCAGAGTCGCCCACAAAGATCAACTGAAGCAAAGCACGAGTCGCCCTCGATTAGAACAAAGGAATGCCCGTCCAGGTGGATGCGGGCCGGTTGGTAAATCGGCCAGCCAAGGCATTGTGGATGTTGTGTCCGCAAGGTCACCGAGCCAGTTGCATGTCGTTGCATAAACCGGTGAACGGCGAGAGAAGGCTATGTCAGACAACATAGAATAAAATGAAAAGCCGGACGAAGAGGTTCACCCGTGGCGAGCAAGCTGGGATCAAAATCGCTTGCAGGGTGGCGGAGTGTGGCTGAGATCAGATCTATGACCCACTTTCGAGGCCCGACGTCTACCAAGCGTGAATAATCCCGTCACTTCGCCATCTCAGAACCACGAAGATCACCGCGACGAGAGAAAAAATGCGTTCGTGTCGTGGTACCCACGCACGGGCTGTCTTCGTCTTTTGTGGTATGGCACGAAATCGCATCTTGGCGCACCATTCCCCCCTCGATTTCCAACTTATAGGCGCATCCACATCAGGGCCTATAAGTATACACCACCTGCGAGAATATTTGCTCACATTCCTCGAGGCCCCTACCCCGTGCTTCCTTCCCCGCTCTGACAGACTGCCGCACCATGTCGTCCGATGGCTACCCCCGCCGCACCCTCCATCTCCCCCACTCCGCCCTGTTCTCCACGCCGATTCGGGATATGAACCACAAGGATCGAGCTTTGCTCTCCTACGAGAAGGCGAGGGCAATAGGTCTTTCCTACGGTATGCTCACTTGCCTGAGAGACTGGGATCGCCCTGACCTGTACCTTGCCACTAGACATGACGATAGACGACCTACTGTCGTTGACCCCCAAGTTTTGGCAGCTCCACAACGACCCCGCCGTATTGTTGGACGGTGCTGCGATCACATTACTTACCATCCAGTATAACCTCTGTGCCGGCACCATCTCGCGCTACGTGGGCCGCCGGCCAGAGCTGATCCCTCTTGTGGAAGACCTCTTGCAATACCGTAAACAGTCCGTGGCGTGACTTCCCTCGATGTGTGCGCGTGTGGCACCAGCTTACGCCTATCATGACTTTAGCGGTCAATTCTTGATGACGGAGCTGGGACACGGTCTTGACATCGGCAACATCGAGACAACCGCCACGCTGCTTCCCTCCGGCGAATTCGTTCTCAACTCGCCGACACCGAGTGCTGCAAAGTAAGTCCTGTGAGAATCTGAGCCCCGCGCCCGTCTAATCCCTGTATCCGCAGATTTATGCCGCCCACCGTGCCAGCGGGTCGGCCATGCGTCGCTGTCGTATTCGCCAAGCTCATCGTTGACGACGACGACCGGGGTCACAGGCCATTCATCGTGTCGCTCAATGACGGGAAGCAGATGTGCGCCGGTGTGCAGTCCAAGTACGTCGGCGAATGCCATCCCTCGCATCTCGCATTTCGTGTCTGACCTCCCGCACAGACTCCTTCCCTTCCGCGGCGGCCCCCACCCAGTGACACATTCCATCACCACCTTCCGCAACGTTCGGCTACCGCGCGGCGCGCTCCTGGGCTCTCTCTCGAAGCCTGCGAACATGCACGCGAACCTGATGAGCATCATCGAACGCATCACCATTGGCACCATCGCGCTCGGCTGCCTCGCGTTGCCATTCACCCAATGCTATGCCACCATCGGGACCATGTACTCTCTCCGACGCCAGATCGGGGGCCCGACAAACCGCAAGCCCATCCTGACGTTCCGCACGCAGCAGGCGCCCATCCTGGCAGCCGCTGCGAACGCGTACGTGATGCAGGCGCTGCAGCGCTGGGCAATCGCCAAGTTCTGCGACAAGGGCCTCGACGGCCGCGTGCGCCACGGAATCGCGGCCATCTTCAAGGGCGTCATGTCCCAGCACTCGCAGCAGGGCGCGCTGGGTGTGTCGGAGCGGTGCGGCGCGCAGGGCCTGTTCGCGCACAACCAGATGACCACGCTGCACGTAAGTCCGCCGCGCCCCCGCGCGCGCGCATTTTCACCGCCTCGAGCCCGCAGCTGAGCGCGCGTTTTCGCCTCCCTTCTTTGTTCTAGAACGAGATGCGTGGGATCGCCATCGCGGAGGGCGACGTGCTCGGGCTCGCGATTCGTGCGTTGCGTTCCACGCCTGTCCGCGACCGTGTGTGTTGACTGACACCTGTCCCTCCTCCATGTGCGCAGGGCTTGTGAACGAGCTGCTCCTGGGCCGGTACACCCTCCCCCCGCCGGCGAACCCGGACGCGCTCCTCGCGCAACACGAGGCGGGCCTCTTCGCACGGCTGCGCGCGCTCATCCACGGCGTGCCGCACCACCGCAGCGCCGAGGTCAACCGGCTCATCCTGCCCCACTGCCAGCCGGCGATGGAGGCGCTCGGGCATCGGATGGCGTACGACGCGGCGGTCGCGCAGGGCGTGCGGCCCGCGCTCGTGGACCTGTACGTGGCGAGCGTCGTCAAGCTCGACGCGGCGTGGTACGCGGAGCACGCTGGGATCGGGTGGGAGGCGCAGCAGGCGATGGAGACGCGCGCGCAGGACGCGGTGCTGCCGGTGCTGGGCGAGCTCGTGAAGGAGATGGACGTGTTCCCGTACGTGAACGCGCCGATCGTGAGCGACGAGCGGTGGGACGCGTTCGTGGACGGCCTGGCGACGTTCGAGGGGAACGCGCGCGTGGAGCTGTTCGAGCCCCGGGGCGTGCTGGAGGTCCGGCCGGAGATGGTGAGGTCCCATCTGTGATCCCGCCCCCCGAGGCGGGCGTGCGGCGGCGAGACGGACGGGGCGGGTTTCTTTCCCGGCTCTCTGCGCCTGCCGCCTTGCTGAACTGTTGCTGACGCTGTCGCTTTTTGTCCGTATGCGCTAGTTTGCGGAACTCGTGCCCGTCGTGCTGAGCTATATGTTGTAAAGTAGTGACGCCGCCAGGACTCACCCGCGCCGTGTACTGTACCGCTCTGTTGTATATTACTACTTAGTCGGAGATGGTCCCCCCCGGGGCCTCTCAGTTGTATATTGATGACCTTGCATGATTCCGACTGCCGCCAACGTCCTTTGCCGACGGGAACGAACAGCCGGTCTACGATACGACAATAGGACGCCGCCAGCCTGAGGAAGCTTGTCGGTCCCGAGGACTGGCCCCGCTCTGGTCGGGATGTAGTCTGGAGCGTCTTCTGAGGCGTTTCGAAGCGTGGCGTGCAATGGTCGAAACAATTTCTTGCCTGGGATGTTCCGAGGCATTTCAGCACTGCGCGCCCAATTGATGCCAGCGGGAGACAGACCGCACGGTTATCAGTTGATGGCTCTCGGCGACTCAGATCTGTGGTCGAATGCTATCGTTAGTTGTGTTGAAGAGGGGAATTCAGCCTGGATGTAGCAGCTAGAACCGTTCAAGGAGGCGAGGCGAGGAGACATTGAGGAGGAAGCAAAAGAGCTGGATATTGCTGATGTTGGTTCGACGAAGACTCGGAAGAGTAAACGAATCGCGCGGGCGAGAGGAGGAGGTAAGCGCCCACGCGCTGACGCATCGTAACGATCGAATCTCTCGGGCGCCAGATTCATGTACTGACGTGAACGAACTCGAACTCAAAAGTGCGCTAGCAAAGACCGTGGTATAAGGCAAGTTTACATGTTTTATCTACAATATATCCCATAATCTTGCTATCTAGACTGACAGTACTTGGTGATGATGTGAGTGAGCAGCCACAGAGGGTATATTTGGCTCTATTTGGTGTGTATCATAACGCCCGTTCTAAGCGCTGGACATGGCTAAATTTAGACTTGCAGGGCTCCATCCAAGTGTTCAGGAGAGTCGACGATTCTGTACTCGCGGAAAACTGCAAAGCATATGATATGGCCAGGAAGGATGATCGCTCCCGCTCCAACCCACGTCCGTCTCAACAGTGAGGCCAAGACTGTGCGGATGCTCCAGTGCCCGGTGCGGCTCAGCGATGACATCACGCTGACGGGACTCTCGTGCGGACCACTGGACGGGTAAGAAACATGATCAGTACTTAGCAGTGGCGGAGGAGACTGACGAGACGGGCCCAGGTGCTGTGGTGCACCAGTGACGTTGGGGTGGGGCACAAGAGACCCAAGGCAATCCGCCAGCGCCATCCAGCCGCTCCCTCGATGGTTCCAATGACGCTGCGACGTCTCTCCGTCGCCCTCACCTATTTAACCTCAAACTCCCTCCCAGCTTTTACCACAACTTTACGACCCCTGTCACGACTCGCCTCCACGCCAGCAACCCCCCAACGCTCACCACATCTCCATACAACACACCATGTCTCTACCCAACGCGTCCAAGGACATCTCCTCGAACCCCTCTGCGAACGCGGTCACCGAGCCCATTGACCGCCAGAAACTCCAGACCGACGTTGACCGCAAACTCCGCCTTTACGGCGTCTTCACAGCCATCAAACAATCCCGCCTCCCCACAAACGACCAAATCGACTCCATCCTCTCCCACATCTCTCACGGCAGCCTCTCTGGCTCCGATTCGCTCTCCCCCGACGGCCAGAAGCTGGTCCAAGACTCGCATGACATCATCGAGACCCTCCGCAAGCTCGTCGCAGAGAAGAACGCGGACGAGCTCCTGCAGAACTTCTTCTGGCACACGCGCGACGTGAACGTCGACGCCGCGAAGAAGGACCCGAACGACGTCATCCCGGTCCAGGGCGACAAAGTCCGTTCCGACGGCCAGACCGCCGCCCAGCACCTCCGCACCCTCCTCTCCCTCGTCTTCACCAACGCCGAAGTGCGCAAGCTCTTCGCCGACTTCGCCGTCGTAGGCCGCGACCTCCTCGCACGCGGCGCGGAGAAGGTCGCTGAGCACGCCCGTCCTGGCGACGAGGCCCTGCGAGGCATTGACGCGCCCGCACCCGCCCACCAGTTCGTCTCGGAGGGTGGACGCAAAGTCGGCCCTGAAGAGACTCCTGTCAGTAACGATATTCCGAACCAAGTGTGCGCGCATCTGACGCTTTTGCAGGTCCCCGAGGTGCAAGTACCTGGCACCGACGTCCGCGTCGCACACCATCCTCGCGCGGACGACCCTGCGGCCGGCACTGCCATCAAGCATGGCGATCAAGTCACGCGCGGAGATGAAGCTCTGGACGAAGCACAGCACAGGAAGGAAGAACTCAAGGGCCAAGCTCAGGTAAGTTTCGATTCCAAAGCACGGCCTCGATGCTTGTTGACGTCTTTGGCTCAGATGGAAGCTGCCCTCCAGAAGTCGGACGTCAAGGAGCGCGCCGCGGCTGGTCAGCCTATCCAAGACGAGGCAGACGCACAAACGCGCAAGCGCAGTCTCCAAGAGAAGTGGGGAGGGGTCAAGGATACCCTTCGCGGCCGCGTGCCTGATGAGCACAAGGACCACGCCAACGAGCAGACCCAGCGCGTCAAGAACTTCCTCAGCGACGAATACTTCCCCGAGGAGCGTCGCGATCAGTTCATCTTCCGTTTGAAGAAGGTTTGTCGTTTGCGCTAGCTTGTAACACCTAGTCTATTTAGCTCGCATCCAGGTTGTATACGAGTGCCAGAGCCACAAGGACTACCAAGGATCGATGCAGTGGCTCCTCAACTTCCTCGAAGAATATGCTTCTCACGGCCGCACCATCGCCGAGCACGGCAAGGACTCGCACCAAGAGCTCTCTTCCGACCCCAACCTGCAGACGTCGCTGCGCGAGATCCGCACCCTCCTCGAACGATTCGCCAACGGTCGCAGCCTCGATACCATCGGCGACGCGTTTCGCGCGCTGTATGCCGACGCGCAGGAAGACGAGCGTCTCCGCCACTGGTTCCGCGACGTCGACGCGTTCGTGCGCGAGGCGCTCCTCCAACCGGGGTACATCCTCGAAGACCAGTCGACCGACCGCGCAAACGAGCTGCGCGACAGTGGTCGCCACTTCTACGACGACAAGTACAAGGGCCACTTTGACAACTTGATCAGCAGCGTGCAAAGCTGGTTCGGCGCCATCGCAGAAGACCCGCTCAACAAGCAGTACGTGCTCGCGAACGCATCGTTCTCGAGACCATTCCGCTCACTCACCCGTGCAGGATCGGCAACAACTTTGCGCAGCTCGCCAAAGATCTGTTCTTCGACGGCGACGGGAACCTCAAGTTCAAGCCCGAGCTGTGGGCGGATATCCGACAGCAGATCATCCCCGGATTCATCGACCAGGTCGGATATGTGCCCATCCCGCGCATCGAGTACACGGACGAGGCCGTCGACCTCGTCATCGAGAATCTGGCGCTTTCGGGCAAGAACCTCTTCCCGAACCTCATCACCATGGAGGCGCGCAACTTTGCAAAGCTCAGCGGGTACAAGAACATCAAGTACGTGCCCCACACCATCCCAACTTGATCCACGCTAACCCCCCACCCCGCGCTCAGAGACGAGTTCCACCACGAGTTCACGCTCACGCTCGGCCAGGTCCAGGCAGACATGCGCGACGTCGCCTTTTACTTCCGCAAAAAGACCGGCACGCCCAAGCTCACCGACTCCGGCCTCGCCGACATCCTCCTCGGCGGCTCCGGGCTGACCGTGACCGTGCACCTCGTCTCCGCCGACAAGGACCGCTCCTCCGTCTTCCACGTCAAGGACGTCGCCACCTCCATCCACACCCTCAAGTTCGCCGTGCGCGACTCGAAGCACGACACGCTCTACAAGCTCCTCGCCCCGCTCGCCTCCGGCCTCGTCAAGAAGCAGCTCCAGAAGGCCGTCGCCGCCGCCGTGCGCACCGCGCTCGAGTACGTCGACGGCCAGCTCGTCGCCGTGCGCGACCAGGTCGCGCAGGCGCGCGCGGGCGGGGAGGACGGCGCGCCGCGCGACGCGCTCCGCGAGCAGCTCGCCGCGCGCAAGGAGCAGGCGGCGCGCGCGAAGGCGAACAAGGACGCGCGCGGCGCGCAGTTCAAGGTCGTCTCTCGGCCCGGGGACGAGCTTCTCCCGCACGCGGGACATCCGGACGGGTGGGTGAACCGCGCGCAGGAGCACGTCGACGCTGCGGGCACGGGCGAGGAGTGGCGCAGCGAGGCGTACAGCAACGTCGTCTGAGCTCCGTGTGGAGTGGACTTTGTTTCCGACGGGACGGTGCTCCGATGTATGTCTAGTATCTGCGCACGGGTTTTGTAGCATATGTACATTCTACAGCGTACGTGTATCACCATCTCTACTTTCTTTCTCTTCCCGCGCGTCGTGCGCTTCTACGCAATCGGCAAGCCAGACTCGAGGCTATGCACACAGGACGCGCATCAAGCGCTCGTTCGTCGGCTGCATCTTGAGCTTCAGCCTTGTACATCAACCGCCTGTTGTCATCCGCTACGAACTCCATCCACGTCGTTCTCGTAATAGGTGCTTCAAACAGTGAGTTCTCCGAGCAAGTCCACAGTGAACGTCGTGTACGGACCGTCAGAGTACGATGCACGCAAGTCGCGTCTATAGCGCAACACGTCTAAGATACTTAACCACTCGTCCGGATAATGGGCATCCACTCCCGCTAGCATCTTCGTCTTCCTCTGCCCCCCCCCCCCGGTCCTCCAATGTCCTGGCTGCGCAAGACAGACCTGATTCGAATCCACGATGAACATGGGTGTTCAAAGCCACGCAACGCAAATTCAGCTATCATGCGCCTCAGCCCCTGCGGCCACGCGACGCGCAGGGGCTGAGCAGTGAGCAATGAGGGTGGCGCTCTCGCTCATCGCATCGTAGCCGTATTCCCCAACTAAATGATGGTGTAACTGTGCTGTTTGTAGGTTGTAGGGATACAAAAGGCCTGGCGTAGCCCGAGCGGATCAGTGTCGCTTTTTCAACGGCGCGCCGATACAGGTCGCAGGGCATAGTATCATGCATGCCGCCCGCTTGGGACTATGAAGCCCGAAGCTTTGCAGACCCGACGACACAAGAATGGGGACGCTTCTTCACGACCGTAGTACCCTCCACGCTGCGGGCGAGCGGTGTCCATAACTCCGCCGCCGCTTGCGCATGTACTCCACGAGGACTCCGCGCGCGCGACCGTCACGGTCGCCGAGACTCGCTCCGCTATGCAACACCTGTGCCAACACACACGTCTATCGCGAAGTCGTTGTATCTCACCACAGACATGTACAGATAAGCGAGCCACTCGTTTTTGTGTCCAGAGTACGCCACTCATTCACCGGGGCCAGTACAACGTTGTACGCCCTTTCTCCCAGGCGCTCGCTGTGTCTGTCTAGCAGCACCGGCAACCGCATGAAAGAGTGCACAATGCGCCGGCATCTTTAGGACCGGGGGGTGAGAACCGCAATGACACCCTGCCAGACAAAGCAGCATCTCTTGTCGATTCGATGGGGCGTCTCTTTGTCATGGAGAGCCAGACCCCGCAGACAATGAAGACCAGACACTTTACGGGCGGGCCTTGGATCTTTTGCATCACGGACACGCTCCCGGCTCTTTTCACTTCAATAACCCACCAAGCGGTACATCAACCACAGTAGCCACCGCAGGGGCCTATATAAAATCCCCCATGCACTGGTCCTCTTATCCACCATCCACCTTCTATCTTCCACCACCCACCACTTCGCTATGGGTGTCCTACGGCCTCCACAGCCGTCCCACCCAGTGCAATACGCCTCTCTGGCAGACAAACCTCTCATCCATCTCATCTCCCGCCATCTCACACATAAACTCACTGTCATCATCCTTGATCATCGCCCTGCGCGACGTCCGCTTTCAAGCAGACTTCGCGCGGCGCCTAGTGCTTCCGGATGCCGCCACGTGCATGTCAAGCGTACAGACGTATGTGCTCCCTGCCGATTTGCATTGATCCAAAGCTCACGATCTGTATTGTGCAGAGGCGTTCCCCACTCGTGCTCAGACGCTTTGTGCCGACATTCTAAAACAAGGATGCCGACAGCTGGATCCGGAACTGTGACTTGCTCAGTCTCGAGGTGAGTCCGCCCTTCTTCGCCGACCGTCCCCCAGCACAACGCGCTGACCACTGCCCAATTTCAGTTGCCCGCCATGCGACGCCAACATAGGACGGCAGAGGTGCCCGCGCGTGACACCTTAGAGTGTCTCACACCCTCCGCCGCCCTGCAAGAAGACCGGTGACATGCTCTGACACAGCCTCCCGCGGCTGTCAAATCCCCTCTCGTCCCTCCCATCATCCCGTCAGCAAGCCCGTATGCGCAATGCCGGAATCCTACGCGCCGCGCACGTGGTGCAGCCCCTGCAACGTGGAGAACAATCGCCCCAGCGCTCGTGCGCATAGTCTCCAACTCGCGCACCGGCGGACCTCAGGCTGGCGTAGCGCCATCTGATCATTAATAGTGTTCTGTGATTGCTGTAACAATACAATTATGGACATGCATGGATTCTAGAACTATGTTTGACCGAGTGTGCCTCTAGAGTCCAGAAAGAGGACGATCGCCCTTCTCTGCAGAGGCTGCAAACCAGATCGCGATTTGGATTTCCGCCAGAGAGGAGTACGCGACCTACGCCTTGTGACCAACAACGGGTGCTATATTCAACGAACGACCATACAAAGGAATGACATCTACAGGGCGCGATCATACAAACTACGCGAGCCGTGACACTCACACAGCCCGATCAAGCATACAACTCTTCAAGTCTCGTTTGCGCAAGAAAAAAAAACAACTACCACAGCCGGGGTGACACCCACCCTGCCCTCGGGGGCGTGCCGCTCGCGCGCGCCGCTGCTCAAGGGGGCGCAGGGATCGGGTTGTGGCGCGAGTCGAACGGGAACTGGACGATCGCGAAGCCGCTGACGAGGTTCGCCGCGGTCGGCGGCGCCTGCGTCTTCACGACCGCGACGTACACGGTCCCGTCGAGGCCCTCGGGCACGGTCGCCTGGCCGCTCGTGATGAGCGAGTACTTCACGTTCAGGCCGTCGAGCCACGCGAGGTAGTATTTCGCCGCGGCCGCCTTGAGCGTGAGCGAGACCGAGACGGTGCCGTCCGCGGTCGGGTAGCCGGGGTACACCGTCAGCTTCGGGTAGGTGTTGAACGGCAGGTCAGCGTTGGTGTCCGGGCACTCGTCGATGTAGGGCGCTGTGAGTACGACGATTAGCGGGTGTGTCCAAGGTCACACTGTTCGGCGGCGGGCTTACAGATGAGGGAGTAAGCACCATCCGGGGAAAGCGGCGTCTCGAGGGCGTTGTTCCAGGGCTGGCGCTTCTGCACGGAGGAGGTAATCCAGGCAGCCTCGCGGGACTCAGCCGCCGCAATGGAGGCGATGGAGGTCTGGAGGGTGCCGCTGTTGACGTAGGAAACCCCGCCGATGTTGGCTGAGGCATCGACGGTGGTAAAACGCTGCGCGAGGTCGATGAAAGATCCGACGTCGGTGAAGCCGCTGTGCGGGAGAATCGCAACCTTTTTCAGATCTCGTCAGAGTAAGGTAGTGGACATAGTGCGACGTACAAGTCATAAGTGCACGCAGCCGGGGCAGAGCTGCCGAGGCCGTCGGTCAACAAGTTGACGTGGGTCGACTCGTGGGCCGCAATCTGGATGAAGCGGTTGCGGACCCAGGTGGGGTAGCCGGCGTTGGTGAAGGCGCTAGCAGGAAACTGAGCCAGGCCCTGGGAGAAGAACGCGCTCTCAGCCTGCTTGAGGGTGAGCAAGTACTCAGCAATAGTAGTGTCTGTGAAAGCCATTGGCGTCAGCATATCGTCCAACGCGAGACAGTCGAAGACGAGACGAATGGATGTGACATCCAGGTTTACTAACCGGTCCAGTCCGGAGCAGCGAGGACCGAGACGGCGCTGACGAACGCGAGGAGGATGGCCTTGCGGAACATTGTAGGCGATAGAAGCGAATGGGGCTCGCAAAAGAAAGTGGGCGCGTGAGGGCTGGGGGAACCGTTCGAGGAGGTTGAACGATGTCGGTTGCTGCCATACGTAGACAGATATTTATATGCCTATGCAAACATGCGTCAGTACCCAGGGATGTTCGAGTCTCCATCCAGACTGCATCGCTGCATGGTGAGAAGCATAGCCAATGGAAGTCAGCATTGCAACTCGACAACACCACCACGCAAAGCGAGCGCGGCCATCACAAGGGGCCAAGTCTCAAGTACACAGTACGGAGGAATGTTGTTGGTAAGACCTCTCCGAACCAGGCGGATTGGCACGGTTCGACTTGCGAATGGCCAGGCGACATGCTCACTTGCTGTGGACCTCCATAACATGTCTCACTGGATCAGCTAAGTATGCTCCACTCGTCATGCTAGTAGAAGCGGTATTACTTTTGCTCTTGGAAGTCCTCGTAGTTGTCACTATAATGTGGATTACCAGTCATTGTTAGCAAGTCCGGTAAATCCACAATGCACATCACATCCAGCTGCCGCTCTGCACTGCGCTCCAGCTCGGCCATATGCGCGGCGTGGATCGTACAAATCGTACATCCTACGTCTCGCCTCCCTGATCTGGAACAAGGGGGGTCCAAACGATTCATTACCACGTCTGCGGCGAGCATCCTCGAATGTGTCACCCCGCAAGCCTCTCCATTCCGAAAGTTAAGACACGTGAGGGGAGCATAAAGACGGAATGAATTTCTACGATGCTCACCTAGCGTTTACTGGATGTCAATGGCTGAACACGCATGTTCAGAGGGCCAAGGAACACGTCTGCATCGCACAGCATCGTGTCCAGGTGAACGTCCATCCCATCTTCCCCGAATCATACCTCCACTTAAAGATGTGTCGACCATCCTCGCCTCCATGCGTCCTGGAGGGATTGTCACTGGTGTAAGCCGCTAAAGAACCTCCGTTACTCAGCGTGCACGCGTGCTGAGACGTACCTAGCTGTCCATTTTGTGCGAGGTTTGCCCGTAGTATGGTGCAAGTTTTTACCATCTTGACTGCACGCACCATGCTAGCGCTGTCAAGACACCAGTTCTAGTCGCCTCCACGCACTTGCGTCGCTCGGACGTGTTCTCTCTTATGCTCGTCTTTCAGCTCTGTATTTCATCTCAATTGATACGTACCATTTGCTAGCAAAATGTAACAAATTGCATAGGATGCGATGTGCCAACAGACGCAGAAATGGTGGTCGAAGTGCGAAACAAGGTGCCATTGGGGTTACGTAACGTCGTTGATGTAATGAGTCCCACGCAGAGACGCCAGCAAAGTTCAAATCAGGTGAAGACTCACTGCAATACTATCATTGCAAGTGTTTGTAGAAGTTCGAGCATTGATATTCAATTTCGAGGTGGTCGTCACAGACGTGTGTGATATAAGGCTACATACGAGATATAGCATAGGATAAATGCGTGTAGCGAATATGTCTAAATATTTGTAAGGCAAAGTCCACGCTTATAACCAAAGTCCAACGTCGGAAAGATAACAACTATACGTCGCGCACAATACGCCTCAGATAACCCAAAGTCCCTCCGACGCACGGGCGAATACGTCTGGGCTCAGTCGCTGTACAGCGCGCCGCGCTCCGCGTCCGTAGCTAGATCCTCCTTTGGCAGGCTGATAGGCTTGTAGCGTGCTTCCCTCGTGCCCTTCGAGCTCCGGATGCAGAGCGTGAGGGTTACCGCGAGTCCGATGAGCCCTATCACGACATTTGCGCCAATTAGACCAAGAGCGATCGCGCCGTACTTGTTGTTGTTCGAATCCTTCGAGGAATCTTCGGCAGCCGCGCCAGCGACTTCGAGGTTCTGCGCGGTGGACGTCTGGACTCCCGCGGGAGAGGTCGAGCTCGGACTCGTAGCCGGGGCTGTGTTGTTGGTGGCGGTAGCCAAGGAATCGTTGATGCCGTTTATGCCGTTTAGGATCTTGACATAGGTGGCGGGCTCGAGCTCGGGCGAGCCACTTTCGACTACCTGTTCCTCATAGAACTGCAGGAATTCGGCATACGCAACGTCCCTATCGAGAACCGAGAGCATCTGGACGAACGGTTGCTGACCAGTCATGTTGAGACCAGGAGGCGTGTAATCGCCATACTGGAACCTGAGAACACACGTATCAGCGCGACGCGCTGAGGAATAGATAGGTGGTGCTCACGAAGCGTATACGTTGCGGAGGAAGCCCATCCCGAGCAGAATATCGTACTCAGTGGTGATATCTCCAGAAGCAAAGACGTTGGCACAGATCGTCATGTTTGACGTGAGATGTACTCCGTCCACCGTGTACTGGATCTGGGTCATAGGCATGAGAAGGTCAAGGGGATGGATAAAGAACTCCTGGCCGCTAATGGCAACTTTCGTTAGACGATGATGCTGCTCCGAAATCGTCCGAAACTCACCCAAACACGAAGGAGACGTTGGGGCTGACATTGCAGGGGACAACCCAGTTGTTCTGAGGGGGGAGCTTGGTGCCAGGAATGGGGCCATCGACCTTGACAGCACCAGGAATGGACCCATACACAGCATCGAGCACGGAGTGTGGCCACACAGAAAAGGTATAGCCAGAGTCAAGGGTCGCTGCGATCTTACCGGGAGGAGTGCCCGCGACGCCAGACGTATTCCAGCCCGTGAACGGCTTGCCGTTGATGTTCATGCCGTCCATGGCGATCGTCCAGTGATACGGGTCAATTCGCTCGAGCTTCGGCGCGCTCGCAACAGCCGTCGCATTGGCAAGGTGTTGCCCGATCAGCAGGTGGTTGTTATGTGGTTCTGAGTCGAAGGGACCCAGGCGTCCCAGCTGAAGGTCGAAGAAACCGGGGACAGAACTATCCTGCGCGATGAGATTCGACATTGGCCCAAGCCCGAGTGCGTTCGCAGCCTCCGTGCCCCACTCATTCTCCAACGCTGTGTAGATCCTGGCAGTTTCGAATGCCATGCCAATCAGTCCTTGAACACCGTCCGGCATGTCAGTAACCTATATCACAGGGTGAGTACAATATAGCTTCCTGGGGAAACATATCGCTCACATTGCTAGCGTTGGTAAAGACTAGAGCTCGATATCAGCATGGACTCTGCCAAACAAATAGGTAAAAATAAGGTACCTTGATGGGGAATAACATACGGCCCGATGCGCAACTCGGCAAAGACGATGTTTCCCTTGGTATCTCCGACGGCATACTGGGAGTCAGTGTATATGTCTGTGACGTTCGTGACTTGTATTTCCTGGCCCTTCATATCGACCCACAGGTCGGTGGAGCCTGTGTCAATCATAACCGTGAAATCTACGGGGGCATCAGTACGGGCTGCCTGAAGTATCTACGCCGAACTTGCTTTGTCCTCCCAGGACGATGTCGACGGTATACTAGGTACATGTCATCAGCGCGAGCCTAGAAAGCCCTATCACCGTGTCGTACCTCCGAGTCAGTAATGTCCTTGAGGCCGATGTCAATCGGAGGGGCGTTGGCCAGGTCGCCATATTTTACACCGGAAGGTTCCTGTGCTGCGACGTTCACAGCAAGCAAAGAAGAGAAGAAAGCGAGTGTAAGGGGGAAACGCCGGAAGAAAGAGACGGTCATCGTGGGGTGGCGGGATCCAACTCAACGATCGCGGCCCGTCTTAAGTAAACGCAGCGCCAGCATATCCTCGAGTTCCGTGCATCGGTACGCCTGCTAGGAAGTGAATTGCCAAAAGGCTCGCCCTGGATCGCCATCGGTACATAGGCGTCGAAGCTTTGTTGGCAGCGCCTCCGTTGATGCACAGATCTTTGGGCATGGCGGGGGTTGGTAACCGAATGTCTCCGGGGGTATGATTTCGCCTATGTCATTTTCATAGATCGATGGTCATGCATTAGACAAGGCACAGCGTCATGGCACGTATGATATTGCGCAGTGCATTCAGCGACCTAAAAGCGCAAGAATATCGTTCAGATCAAAGTTTTTTTCCACTGATACGCTCGAAGTCACGAAGGGAGGGGGCGTGCTGCGGGTATTCACGGCCAGTCGCGCGTTGATGTGGGTGTCGATTTGTTTTGTGGACTGCGCTGTTCCTTTCCGAGCCCGAGCCGGTGCATACCGTCACAGCCTATGAACGCGAACGCGTGTGTCGGCGGTGTGAATGCCATGTTCAAGCATGCACCTGCAGCTGAACGTTGAAAAAGGACGGTCGTACTACATACGATCGCCCGTGGGAACGTCGGGGCCAGAACGTTTGTGCCATGCTGCCCCATGGCATGATTTGATAATCGACTCCAACCAGTACTCCAGAGTCTAGCGAGTCCAGAATTCTGCAAAGTTGCGATGAACAACAGCCTCACCCACGCGTGCCCAACAGAGTAGCCGGAAGAACAGCTTTTGTGAGCAGTGCGGTCGTTTATTCCGCCTGTTTCTGTTGCTTTTGCGGTACCGTCCTGCAAGATGCCTGACATGCACCGCATCTTTCATGAAATTGGTAGATGACAAGCGATGCCCTCTCCATGAGCCATCATGTTCAGTACGACTCGTCTGACGTAGGTGGTCGCTGCATGTCCGCTGAGACCGTCCCTGCGCAACATGAATCACCGCATCCCTAAAGGAAGTCTTGAGCATCGCGCACCCACGCCGACATCCAGGTGCATGGCATGCGCGGGCATTCATGGAAAGACTCAAGTAGTCATCACATTCGTGTGCGATAGATACGGGGTAACAAGATATGCGAGCATAGCGTAGGTGTATACAGCGAGTACGTACGGCAAAGTCCATGATGCAAGAGAACGTCCAGAAGATATGTACGAAGCAGAATACAGTAAGTCGTCGTGGAGATCACGTCTCAGACATGCCCCCGAAAGTCCCCCAAACCTCGAAAAGAGGAAACACAGCTAGCCTAGTCGCTATACAGCGCGCCGCGCTCCGCGTCCGTGGCTAGATCCTCCTTCGGCAGGCTGAGAGGCTTGTAGCGCGCCTCCCTCTTGTTCCTCGAGCTCCGGATGCAGAGCGTGAGGGTCAGCCCGAGGCCAATGAGCCCGATGACGACGTTTACGCCAACAAGGCCAAGAGCGATCGCGCCGTACTTGTTATTCGAGTCCTTCGAGGAAGAGTCTTCGGCCACGGCGCCGGCAACCTCGAGGTTCTGCCCGGTGGACGTGTAGGTAGCCGCGGGAGAGGTCGAACCCGGGGTCGGGGTAGACGCTGTGCTGTCATTGGCGGTCGAATCGCTGTTCAGGGAGTCATCCAGACTGTTAATCCCTTTGAGGATCTTTACATAGGTGGCGGGGTCGATGAGGGGCGGGCCAGGGACAACCTTTTCTTCATACAGCTGCATGAACTCGGCATACGCAGCCTCTCGGTCGGTCACTGAGATCATCTGGACGAACGGTGGCTGACCGGTGATGTTCATACCAGGAGGGGTGTAGTCACCATACTGGAACCTGACGATACCCGTATCAGAGTGACGGCCATCGGGGCAGACAGGATACACTACTCACGATGCGTATACATTGCGCAGGAAGCCCATCCCGAGCAGAATATCGAACTCAGTGGTGATATCGCCCGAGCCAAAGAGGTTGGTGCACATTCCCATGTTGCCCGTGAGCGTTATGTCGTCGATCGTAAACGTGACCTGAGGGATTGGTACGACGACATCAAACGGATGGACGAAGAACTCCTGGCCGCTGCGGAGGGGGATTCGCGTCAGACCAGGAGGCCGCCTGCAACTCAGATAGAAACTCACGCAAATACGAAAGAGATGTTGGGGCTGACATTGCAGGGGACAACCCAGTTGTTCTTGGCCGGAAGAGGGGTACCAGGAATGGGGCCATCGAACTTGACAGCCCCAGGAATGGACCCATACACAGCATCGAGCACCTCGTTCGGCCACGCTGAGAGGGAGTAACCTGAATCCAGGACAGCTGCGATCTTGCCGGGGGGAATGCCCGCGACGCCAGACTTATTCCAGCCCGTGAACGGCTTCCCGTTAATGTTCATGCCGTCCATGGCGATCGTCCAGTGATACGGGTCAATCCGCTCGAGCTTCGGCGCGCTCGCAACGGCAGACGCGGTGGCAAGGTGCTGCCCGATGAGCAGGTGGTTGTCGTGTTGCTCCGAGTCGTTGAAGGGGCTCACGCGTCCCAGCTGGAGGTCGAAAAACCCGGGGACGGAACGATCCTGCGCGATGAGATTCGACATTGGGCCACGCCCGAGTGCGTTCGCGGCCTCCGTGCCCCACTTCTCCTCCATCGTTTCGTAGATCCTGGCAGTTTCGAATGCCATCCCGACGAGCCCTTGCACACCCGCCGGCATGCTAGTGACCTACGTCACAGGGTAAGCACGATAGCGTATCATCAGCAAGCGCGTCGCTTACATTGGTAGCGTTTACGAACGCTGAAGCTCAACGTCAGCACGGGCTCTACCAGAAACACCAACAGTGAGCATACGGTACCTTGGCTCGGAATGACATACTGCCCAAAACGCAGCTCGGCGAAGGCAATGTTCCCCTTGACGTCCCCGACCGCATAGTGAGAGTCGGTCTGCAGATCTGTCGTGTTCGTGATCTGCACGTCCAAACCGGTCATATCGACCCACAGGTCGGTGGACCCCGTGTCGATCAAAACCGTGAAGTCTAAAGGAGGGACATCAGCACGAGCTGCCCACAAGACCCGCGTCGACACTCACTCTGCCCGCCCAGAACGATGTTTACAGCATACTGTGCCCATGTCGTCAGGACGCCTGGCCTCCACGGGATCGCTGTGCGTTGTACGCACCTCCATGTCATTCTGGTCCGTCAGGCCGATGTCATACGGGGGAGCATTGGCGAGCTCGCCGTATTTCGCGCCGGAATGGCCTCGGCGGTTTGGTGTCCATGCCGCGGCGCTCGCAGAAAGAAGAGAAGAGAAGAAAGCGAGCGTAAGGGGAAGGCCCCGGAAGAAAGCGACGGTCATCGTGGCGGGGCGTGGCGGGGCGCGATCCAACCTCGCCCGTCCGGTTTATAAGATACACGCGAGTCGGGCGCAAGCCCGGTTGAGTGCATCAACGCGCCTGCTAGTTATGGTCAACGTGAAGTGCACAAAAAAAGGCCCTGCCCCGAATCGCCATCGGTACACAAGCGTCCACGCTTCGCCAGTGGCGCCCTCCGCTGATGCACAGATCTTTGGGCATAGCGGAGGCTGGTAACCGAATGTCTCCGGAGGCGTGATCGCACCTATACCGCTACGTCAGCGAACATAAGCCATGCAGACGTGGTAGCCCGACAGCGTCGGGCATTCGTCCTATCAGCGCACCTTCAACGACCGGCGAATCCACAGGGGTCTGCTTGTCCACCGACGCGCTCGAAGCTGCGCACGAAGAGCGCGGGTCGTAGGCGGGCAAGCGAGTCGGGCGAAAGATTTTTGGTGCCAATTTGTTTTGGGAGCCGTGCGACTCCATTTCCGCGCTCCGAGTCGGGGGGGCAGCCCTTCCCGTTCACGATCGCTATCCAAGACCATGGTTGAGCTCACGCAACATATCCCCGCAACGTAGCGTATAATCTTTCTACTCCCGAGGGACCTACCGATATCAGAACAGCTGCCCTATGCGCGCACAGGCGTCGTCACCGCGCTCACGTCCGCAGCTCAACAGCATTCGCCTAACACTCGAAGAGGTGCGACTCGGAGAGGGCAGTGTGCAAACACCCAGGTGACAATAATATCGAATCATCGATCGGAGGTAAGACTGAAAAGGATCTCCAGGAACACAGCGATGTTATGCTCATGCTGCCCTTGGGCTCTGGTCTCTGGGGAAAGGGCCCGAGACCGGCCGATCGCCCAAAACGGATTTGGAAAGCGATGCAAACGTTGTGGTGTTCGCCCCTCTGTACGCTCCGGGGTCAGTCCGTAAGAAAAGGACCGACCGACCCACACCGCCAAGCACGAGGTCGATGCGCATCGCGCGTTGCGTACGGGCATGCCACGGCCTTGGCTCGAGGCTCGACGGTCATCGCATCCGGACAGCAGTGGGGCCCGGACTGAAACAACGAAGTCAAGAGACAGAGAG
This sequence comes from Trametes gibbosa, assembly GCA_022606055.1. NCBI lineage: Eukaryota > Fungi > Basidiomycota > Agaricomycetes > Polyporales > Polyporaceae > Trametes > Trametes gibbosa. The sequence goes on along the minus strand of JABYQJ010000067.1, from coordinate 59,917 downwards.
GGGACAGAAAAAGGACGCACGAACAGCTGTGCGCCGATCTACAATACTCTATATCATCATGCGGTCATAACGTCCACCTCGCATGCACCGACACGTCCGCCGTGGACTGTGCCGTTCCTCCCGTACGCCGCACGCCGCACGGAAGCAACCTGGGCGCGGCGGATCCCAAAGCGGCGACCGGATACTTAGGCGTGGCAACAGCAACAGCAATGGCACTGGCATACGTACACGCCCAGGTGACACCGGTCACTACAGATTTCTCACAGATAAGATATCCTCTCGAGACTGGGCTGAGAATCTATAGAATTTTGTTGCGAATCATCGGTATGATATTTGCTTATGAATATTAGCACAATATCTTCAGGCTGTTATCTGTTGAGTTTGCGCAGGAGTCCGGTGGATATCCACAGCTAGACGCCAGCATCCAGACCACAGATGCATCCAGGGCACTTATCAAGCCAGCAATAGGTCACAATTGATTGTATGGATTCAAGATATATACGTCCACAAACAAATGACAATGTAGTACACATTGGAGATACACGATGAGCAAGAAAGATTTATGGGCATTGTGCACATGCAGCTGATACTGGAACAACATCCTTTGAGTGAGGGCGAACGACATATCACTGATCAGGAACACTTACCAAACAGGGGCCTTTACAACCTGTGACCGAAGAGCATAGGGCGTAGACCAGCGTGAGAGACAACAAGCACCAGTGACACAGAGAAAGTGTTCAAACTAGCAGCCAGCAGCCAGACTTGAAGAGCGACAGCGAGACAGTACGGATGGTGATGAGAGAGCAGACGAGGATGCATGCACGCTTGAGCGCCCGTCCACGTCGCCATTTCGATTCGACAAGTACGAAGCGCCCTGGCTTTCCCACACTCGGAGGCTCAGTCGAAGCCGCGCATGCCAGCTCACCCTCCTTCCGAAACCCCCTCATCTCCCCCCTCTGCACAGTCTCCTCAACCGCGTTCACTCTTGGGGTATATACGGTATGTCTATGATTCAACATTGGATGAAACTATTCACTGATATTGTTTCAATAGGCCACACACTTGGGATGCGCGTGGGCGGAAGTCCGATGGACCACGATCCGGTATGTTACAGTCCACGTAGTTCCACAATCTCCTTGTACTGCTGTGGAATCCCAGCATGTGCTTCAGCAATAGTGTATACATAGAAATATATTTGTTATGAACATTCTATTAGTACTGCAAACTGTGCTCCAAGCTCGCCCATACCCCATCTACATTAGGTTTGGGCGTCTCCGTAGGAAATATCTGAGGACCTCTACACAGAGATCAAGCGAGTATAGTGCTCCTCTCTGGCGGGAATCTGACTGGAGATATTGTAAGGAATTTCTGCATTGACAACACCAGAAATTTACTTTAGATATTGACTTAACACCGCTCCGATGTCTGTCCGTCACCTATTTGCATATCCTCCGACATAATCTTCCGAAAGCTCCGCCCGACCTCGCGGCCGACTGGGCGTGTAGGCTTCGCGACAGCAAAGGGCTTGCTGGCAACGTGCATCAGCCATTCGAGCCCTGTCGAAGCCGGCGGCCACCTGACTCGGGTCTCGTTCCCACTTGATGTCCCTGCCGCCCATGACCGTCTGAAAGTCCCACCGTCCGACTCCCGGCGGGGCGGGCCAAGGATCGACCCCTCCTCGACGATGTAAGCCTGCAAGCGCAGGTACTGTACGCACCGGAAAAAAGCCGGCGGCTTCATGAGCGTTGTGCCACAGCCATAGGGACGAAGCTGACTTCAGCGAACGAGGCGGAGCCAGAGGCAGAGCGGTCGAAAGATTTCTCGACTAGGAACATAGAATGGCGTGAAGATGGCCAAGATCACAGCCCCCCCCCCCCCGGGGGGGGTTTGAATGTTCAAAATCGTACTGCGGAGGTGGAGTGGGTCGGCACGACTGGACCCCAAGTTTAGCTTTCGTAGTCGATGGCACCCGGCAGCACAGTAGTATCGACCCAAGACAGAGAGCACCCGAGATCCTGGTTCCTCATTCCTGAACCTCCTGAACAGCGCCGCGCAGGAGACATACAGTACAGACCAGTGCCTCGTCCAGCAAACGGACCCTCCTCCGCCCGTCTCGAATCCCAGAGACCGACAAATGAAGTAAAAGGAGGAGGTGAAGGCTCCGATCTCGAGGGAACAAGCTGTCGACCCCGGGTTTTTTGCTCTGCAAAACTAGGGCGCTATTTACCTGCCTTGTCCGTGGTGGTTCTCGGACTTCTCCTGCGGGTAGAGCACCTATGAATGTATGTTCCTGGAATTTCTCCGCGTCGCTGGTGAATGAAAAGTTGGAATCATCAAAGGAGTCGTGAAGCTCAGAGCGTGACATTCGCGCGAGCGCTAGTGCACAACTTAGAACTCCGACATGCACTTCTCGTCGCGCATCGCGCATCGCGCGTGCACCAATGGATCGGAGCTCCAATGCGGCACGGCTCGGCAGCGTGACATTCCGGTATGTACTCCTCCACATCAAAACGTCCGAACACTGGTACGTACCCTCTCACTCGTTCGCCTCTGGTTCTCCCAAATCGTTATGAATGTCGTTCAAACCTGGTACGTCGGTAGGGGTACATCTCAAGCACCATCCATTGAAATCTCATCGTTATCGGTGACACGGGAGATGAGGAAGCCGCTGTGCACTGAGGGGTACCCCCCAGCCCGTCTGACCGCCCGGTCCATGATAGTAGTGCTCTTAGTGCTGATACACTGTAACTACAGTATCAACACTGCAAGACGAGGTCGCCGCCCGCACCAGTACCAGACTACCAGCGCCCCGTCGGAGGCGTCATCCCGGCATGTTCCGAAGCCTGCTGTCCGAGCCTCTGAGCCTCTCCTCACTCTCGCCGTTTCGTTTCTAATACTACTAGTAAGTACCACCACCACTCAAGCACGACCCGCATCCGACAGACCAGCCAAACGGCATCCCATCCGTCTCTGCCCCCTCTTCGCGCACCCCCAATCCACACTCCCATCCGCCACATGCACATACACAGCCGAACCGCGTCGCGTCGTGAGACGAAAGCCGAGCACAGACATAACATCGCTACGAATACAATAGTACAAGAACATGGCCGTGACAAGTCGTGGGGATGGGCTCATTAGGTTAGCAGGTGCGCGCGTAACACAGCTCCTCCACACACACTCCCCTCCTCCTCCTCCGCCGCGACAAATCCAAAAGGCACGTCCACACCGCGGCGACTACGCGTATCCCGCGCCGCCCTGCGCGTAATGCTTCTCCCCGACCGCGCACTCATGCTCGTACAGCGGCGCGAGCGGCTCGACCTCCCTCCGGAACACGTACTTGCGCACGTTGCGCGGGAGCGCCTTGAGCTGGTACGCCGCATGCACATGGGTCGGCACGCTGAACACGCGGTCGAGCTCCTCGAGCGACAGCGCCTTCGTCTCCGGCACGAACAGCAGGATCAGCCCGAACCCGACCAGGTTCCACGCCGCGTACCACCCGAACGCGCCCTGCGGCCGGAACGCGCCGAGCAGGCGCGGGAACGTGAACGCGACGACAAAGTTGAAGAACCACAGCACGGACGTCGCCCACGCCATCCCCACGTCGCGGATGTACAGCGGGAAGGCCTCGGCGGAGTACGTGAACGGCACGGGGCCCTCGCCCGGCGAGTACGCCATCCCGAAGAGGTAGATGCCGAGCGCGACGACCGCGATGCGCGCCTTGGTGTCCTCCGGGATGAAGAACGCGAAGCCGGTCATGAGCAGGAAGACGGACATGAGCGGGAACGTCGTCAGCAGCAGGTTGCGCCGCCCGAACGTGTCGATCGTCCACACCGCGGGGAACGCGAACACCCAGTTGATCATCCCGAACCCCCACGACGCGATGAGCGCCTGGATGTTCGTGAAGTTTGCCTGGGAGAAGATGTTCGAGGAGTAGTACGCGATCACGTTCACCCCGCAGAACTGCTGCATGAACATCACGATCGTCGACGCCAGGGTCGCCCGGCGGTTCCGCGGCACGGCGAACAGCTCGACGAAGAGGTTGCGGCCGGACTGGAACTCCTCCTCCGCTTGCAGGAGCACGTGGATATAGTACAGGTCGCGGGCGGCTTGCAGCTTGCTCTTCCGGAGGCGGACGAGCGACTCGAACGCCTTGTCGTACCGTCCCTTGCCGATCAGCCAACGCGGCGACTCGGGGCAAAAGTACACCTGCGACATGATGATGAGGGCGGGAACGCCGGCCTGTTGCCAAAGTGTGAGCATGGGCTTTCGGTCTGCACGAGTGACAGCTCGCTCACACTGCCGAGCATGAGACGCCAGTTGAGGCCGTCCACGTGAGGGCTCTTCACGTTGTAAAACACCAAGCTCATGACCGTTCCGATCATGATTCCGAACGCCGTCCACATTTGCCTGGCGTCGAGTGAGCGTCCAAAACCAGACATCGGACCACAGGCAGAACTGACCACATCATGACGAGCGCTCCGCGAATGGCCGGGGGAGCACACTCGGCCGCATATACGGGGACGGTGGTCGATTTGGGACCGATGCCGAAGCCGAGAATGAAACGGGCGATGAAGAGGTGCCACCAGGTGTTGGTGAGGCCCTGCCAGATGCAGGTGATGAAGGACACGAATGCGGCGATAAAGATCGTCCCTCGCCGGCCGAGGTACTTGTTCATGGGCGCGGAAAGCCAACAGCCGATAATACCGCAGCAGAGCTGTCAGACAAGCTCGAGGGTGAATACTTGTGAAAGCGGAAGCGCGGAAGATACGGCTACGCACGTAAGGAGCACCGTTCACGAGCCCGAGCAACCACTGGTTGTTGCTCGCGTTGGGACCGGTCTGGGGGATGCCAAACTGGTCGGGAAAGAACAGGTTAGCTCCGTTGATGACGGATTCGTCCATCTGTTATCGGAGTGTGAGGACGGATAAGGCAAGAAAGGCAGGAAGATGGCATACACCCTGTACGGCGGCCGAAAGCGAACAGAGAATGACAAGGTAGTAGAGCTGTGCGGGTTGTGCCCAGCGGTTGGTGAGCTCCCTCCTGAGGACGTTTTTGTCCTCCTCGGTGAGCTGGGTGAGCGACTCGAAGGCGGTGGGATCTTGTGCGACGAGGGCGCCCTTGCGGAACTCGAGCTCGAGGTGTTCAAGGCCGTATTCCTTTACAAACTTGGACGCGTCGTCCATGAGTTGGTCATGTGGGATGCCCGTGAGAGGGTTAGCGAGCTTGGAGTTGATAGCGCTGTCGTCGATGTGCTTGACCTCTTTGTCGTAGGACGCGACGGAGGCCTGCTTGACCGAGCCCTTTTCGTTCTCGACAGACATGATGTGGTCGTGGTCGTGGTCGTCAGCGTGAGGGGGGGAGGGTGTCGACTCCGGTCCGGGCTGAGGGGGGCCTGTGGGAGACCACGGGTGCTTTGTGGACGACGGGGAGGAGGAGGGGACGGGGGACGGAGAGCGGGGCGGGCGGGTTTATATACATTTTTTGGACGAACGAGCATCAGGGCTGCATCAGAAGCGTGGACGCGCCGGGGGAGAGGCTGGCAGGAGCTCCACACTCTGACCCAAACCACACCCGCTTCCGCTTTGGGCAAAGAGAGCAGCCGGATGATACACCCTCTTTGCTAGACGCCCGTCCTCCCCACCCGCTCTCCAGTCCATGGCCCGCACCCCGCATCCCGCATTCCTCGCCCCGCCCCCGCCCCCGCCCCCGCCCTCGTCCTCGCCATCTCCGCCAGCTTGCTCGCTCCCTCGCTCGACAGCAGGGCCCGAGAGCGACGCTCCCACCCACATGCGCCGCCGGACGCTCGGCAAGAAACATAGTTGACGGCATTCGCTCAGGCCTCTGATCTGGGGTTCGTCCATGCTCCGGCACCTGCGTTCATCCCCCCGGCAGGTCGGCCTCTCGCGGGGCAGCACAGCGTCCCCCTCGCCCTTCCGTCTCTTCCCCCAAACCCCACCGCCTCGCGCTCCGCTCTCGTGCGCACTGAGACACCCCGCGAATAACACACACACACACCTCCCCCCCTCCCTCGTCCTTCTCACAGCCCCGTGGCGGGGACCACGCGCCCCTCGACGCTCCCACCGTCAAGAACTGCGAACAGACAGAGCACGCGCCTGATCGAACCCAGCCTCGCCCGAGCCCACTCTACGCTCGTCCGCTCTGCCACACAACCAACATCCAACGACCCAACCGAGTGGGCCCCCATCACCGCGGCCCCCAAAAAGCGAGCCCCCAGCCGACGCGTTTTGTCTGATCGTGATCACGACCTATTCCCCCTCCCCCGCCCCCCGCCCCCGCGCTCCACACCCGACGCGGGGATCGTACCTGGGACGGGGGAGGGGGGGGAGGGGACGGTCAGCTGAGTGTTCCCCCTGCACGATGCCGCTCGCGTCTTCTCCGACGCTCTCCGGCGGCGCCGGCGCTCGTCTTGGACTTCTTCGTTCCGAGAGAACGCACGCGAGGTCTTCGTCGTGCTCCTCAGGCGCGCCACAGAAGATGCGCGATGCGCACACGGCATAGCATAGCATAGTCTACGTCTAATCGCTCCATGCACGCTCGAAGCCGGGAGAAGACAGACGGGCAAAGCCCGGGAAAACACGTCCTTCCCGCCAGCACGCGCACGCTCGCAGCAACAACAACTCAGATCTTCAGCGACGCCGCCGCCGCCGCTGCCTCGAGGGGCACGTGGCTGAAGGGCTGCGCTTGAGAACGCACGACGCCCGCTCGACGGTGCGTGACCCCAAAGGCAAACGCCACTCATCACTCATCGATCACGGTCCCCGTCGTGGCGTTCGCGCGGCTCTCCGAGTAATACTAGAGTCGTTCTCATCGGCCTGCGCGCCTCTTTGTGTTCTTTCTTTCCGCCAAGCCTCGCGACGGGTCTCGGTGGCGGGGTCGAAACAGCACACTGCACACTATATACATCTCCTGCTCCACCCCCCCCGCGGGGCGCACTAGCGGGATCGGCGAGCGCGAGATAGGGCGGCGCCGTCGTGTGCACTATGCACTACGCACTCACTACCGTCCTCCCCTGCCACGAAGACGGCCGCCGACGCACCACCTCCCGTCCCGCCTCTCCCGTCTCGCCAGCCCCAGAAAGTCGTCTCGCAGCGATGCCGAACGTCCCGGATCCGCGGCACGCGCCCGGCACCCCCCCGCCATCAATATCAACATTGATCATCGACCTCCATCGCACGCGCTGCCGCCCCATGATGATGATGATGTCACCACGGGCGCCAAGCAGCCGCGGCGGCGGCGGGGGGGGGGTCTCGGCAGACCGGGCCGTGTCAGTGTTCCCGCGCGGAGGCCGACGCCCCGGATTTGGGTGTCTCTCTTCCAGTATTCACCTTGTCCTGATAGTACTTGTGATACTCGAGGCGGCGAGTACGTCCGTGCCTGGGGCGTACCTGCACCTGTCCCCGCTCGCGCCAGTGGAGGTATGGCGGTACTGGCTTCGCGGGACGCCGTCCGCGCGCGTCTCTCAGCGTCCCAGCGTCCCACCCCCATTCATCACAAGTAGCAGTCCGACAGCCCAACAACACCGCTGTCGGCAGCAGCGACAGCAGCAGAAGCACGCCGGCAAACGAGACCTGATATAGATAACCAGCCAGGTCCCGAGACGCGCGCGCGAAGCTAGACGACATCGACTCACAGTAATACAGTACGGTCCGCTCCGTCTCAGCGTCCCCGCCCGCGACCGCTGCGCAGAGGTCCCCACCTCAGATGGTGTCGGGACGCGAGAGCGCGTAGCTTCATCTCCAGGTCTCCGAAGACGACGACGACGACGACGGCGGAGGTCGCGTGTGTATGTATGTATGTATGTATGGCGGCAGCCCGACGCAACAGCGCACACCGCAGCTCGCGCGGCGTCTGCGCAGTACGTGTGTCGCGGCGGCGGCGGCGGCGCCAGATGGAGAGGGCGCGGATCCCCCGCTGTACGTACCGGGCCGCCGTCAATCTTCCGCCTTTCGCATGGCCGATAGCGATCATCTCAGGTGCTGCTGCCCGCACACCGAGGTCGGACGAGTTTCCGTCGCCGCGGCGCGTAGCCCCCAAGGCCCCAGCTTCTACTTATGCATGTACGCCTGCCACGCGAGGGGGTTCCCGCCCATCGCGATCGGGCCCCAGTAGGTGCGGGGAGCTCACCGACCAGCTCACCTCTGCGTCTGCCGCGCTTCTGCACACGCACGCACGCACGCACACAACGCATCTCCCCGCGCCTCCCGGTCGCTCGCTCACCAGACACCCCAGCGGCAAAAGGAGGCTATCGCGCACGCAGAACACGCTCGTGCCGCGCTCGAACCTCGAACGCGCGCTCCCTTCCGCCGTTCTACCGCCACCCGTGCGTTCGTTCTGGGAAGAACGTCGCCGCCGCCGCCCCCCCTCCAAGGACCCGCGTCGCCTCCACAACCCACTCATCTCGACACGCCAACCCACATTGCTGCCAGCTGCCTTCCCGCCCGCCCCCCAGGCCTCAGGCCGTTCAGCACAGCACACACGGACATGGACACGGACACGCACATCCGACCACACCGGGGGCGGGGGCCCTGCCGTCCGACTGCTCCACCCACAGAAGGCGCCACCGCCTGCGCCGCAACAAGTATCAATATCGGGGGGTCGGGGTCGGGGGGGGGGGGGGGGGCTCTTTCCATGAAGCCCGCGAGCTTCGAACGTCGAACGCTTCTTCTCCTCTTCTCTGCCACGCGCGCGCGCCCAATGGCTCCCTGCTCCTGTCCCCTGCCAGTCTTCGCGACCGGGGGGGGGGGGGGGGGCGCGCGCGCTGCCAGCCGCGGTGAGTACTACTAATGCTGCTGCTGCTACTGCTACTACTAGGGACGGCGGCCGCCCCGGAGCCTCCATACTTGTACAGCACGGGCCCGGGCCCGCGCCCCTCCACCCGAGCCAGCGCAACGCCGAACGACGCGACGCGATGAAACCACAAACGTCAGGCCTTCGCGAATGGAGCGCGCGCGCGCGCGCCGCTCCTGGCGCGGACGTGCGGTGTCGACAGGGACAGGGACAGGGCCCCGTTTCGAGACCCCCCGCCGCAGCGCTCGCCGTGGAAGCGCGCAAGGAAACCTTGCGCGCGCGCGGTAGTATGCGCTACTGCCTCGCCAGCGGACGTCTCCAAAGTACGCGCGGCGCGCCCACGCCTGCGCCCACGACCTACGCTCGCTCGCTACGCCTCCACGGGACGGGACGTACGTGCGGCCGCAGCGCCGCCGAGTAGTCTCACGCCCAAGTACTGCGTCACAACGCACACGTCGCGCGTCGTGCGTCGTTCGAGAACCTCTCTGTTCTGTGCGCCCGGGGCTACATATCAGGACGCCGCCGCGCGCCGCACGCTCCTGTCGCGGATGTTCACGAGCTCGACACACATCGCACGCACGCGCGTGCGGCAGTGCGTAGCAGGCGTTCGCCCCCGACGCCGCGTAGGTGCTCATGCACCCTCATGCACCCTCCTCATGCACCGGACCCCCCGTTCACCCCTGCCACGACTCACGGGCGGTCCAGACTCTCTATTCGACGTCGTCCGTCCAGCATCGACATCCCTCAAAGCTCGGCGCGGTCCCCGCGACAACCTCCCAGACGCGTCCCGCAGCACCGCGCGCGCGCACGGTCGACCTGCCCCATCGCACGATCCCGCACTAGTACTCCCGATCCACATTCATATTCATATCCCCATTCATATCCATATCCATATCCATATCCATATCATTCCTCACCTCTCACCTCCACGTCCACGTCCAAAACCCCCAGGACCAGCAGTCAAACGTGACCCAGAGAGGGCCCGCGCCCCGGCCAGCCCCGAGCGCGCGCCCTCGAAGCCCCGCCTCCACTGGGCAACGATACCGAGGGTACTACATACATATAGCGCGCACTTGCGTGCCAACGTGCCAACGTGCCGACCAGCCGACCAGCCGACCAGCCGCGCGTGGGCGCGCAGGGGGCGGGGGCGGGTACCCTTTCATGTCGGCGTCGACCGTCTCTCGAAGGTCCACTACTATTACTATTACTACTACTACTAGTCCTACTAGGCCTACTGTCGGCTTCGCTCTTCGCTCTTCGGCCGCGACAGCGGCAGTCTCCAGCAAGGCTGTGCCGTCGCCATCGCCGTCGTCGAAACTCGAGACTCGAGACTCGAGCTGCACGCGTGCATGGCAAGTACTGCGTGTGACAGACTGCGCAGAGGCGCACGCACACGAAAGTCCACGGGCGGTCAAAGAGCTCAACCGGACGGCTGGATCGAACGAATGCAGCGGGCGCAGATCAACGTCCTCTGGTGCTCTACCCGATCCGATCCGACGCCGTGGAACGTTCAGAGCTTGTACGTATTACTTACTCAATCAAAGGAAATGCCTGGGAACTCCGGCGTTCAGTGTTGAACAGTGGAGACGACGCAATCCCTCAGGCATGCACGTATACACTCGGGCACACAACGTGAAGCGGGAAGTTGGATGGCAAGCAGTCATGATATACACACACGAGAAGCACAGGTCTAGTAGAGTACCGGATGATGTCGATGATGGGATGAACGATGTCGATGAAGGTGGGGGAGTTTTGGGCGGGACAGGTAACGTACGGTCCGTCGAGTGGGAACAACAGGCATAAATACATCGGGAGCAAGAGACTAATGCATGGGAATGGCGAATGCGAAAGGAATAAAACAGAGCAAAGACAAGTGGACGAACAAAGACCAGTCGAGGCAGTCGGAGAGGTGTTGAATGTCGGGAGGAATGGGTGGGGGCTTGTCGATGACTGGTCCATGTTGTCTATTTTACCGGTGATGCTGAAGAGTGAACGATCGAAAGAGCACGATGAGGTAGCAAGTCGTCGGGAGAGCCGCCAGATGCGAAGCAAAAGAGTAGAGGAGCCAGGACGGAAGGTATGGGGGTGACGCAGGATAGAACAACCTTACTTCAATGTCTGTTGACGGGGCAGCTATCGGCAGTGGGGACTGTGTCGCCAAGAGTTGGTCAATCGCTGTCGACCATCTCGATAGCGCCGCATTCTTCGCAGTGAGCCCACATTGATCGACGACCGGTAGGCCCAGAGGAACACGCCATGCGAAGCTTCGGAATCTGGTTACAGCCCTGGCTGTAAGAGGACAAAACCGTGAGCCTTAACCTGACTAGATTTACATGGCATGAAACCATGCCATCCGCCATCCCTAACTGTGAAGAAGGGACACCTACCCATGATGGACGAAGCCATTTCCCTTTGGCTGAAGGAGGCCGACAGACTTTTCGGGAGTGGCGGCGGAAGGATCAGGGAAACCATGGGAGGTGACGGCCATATAACTATCGGGTTCGGTAGGGTAGAGGTCGAAAGCTGGATAGATTGCTAGGTAAACATTTTTCCATCGACTCAAAACGCGTATGAATCGGTCAGGGGAATTCGGACTTACGAGAGTTGCGAGGAGACTCGGACGCGCTAGATGAAGCGTAGCTAGCGTTGGAGGGGAGGCGAGTGTGGTACGGGTGAGTCGGGATGCAGAGGGTCTCGAGGTCAGACATGGAGGCGTCAGACATAGCTACATCCGAGTCGAGTTCGGTGTGGGGGAAGGGGACAAGCTTGGGCTGCTTGCCGTTCTACGAGCGCGTCCGGTAAGACATGCGTGACGCAACTCTATGCGGCGCGGCTATGACTTACAGTGGGGGCAGCATCGTCGAACTCGGCATCAAACTTCCTCTTGAGAGCCATAGTGATATGGGGTAATATGGGGAAAGGGGGAAGTGTAGAGGGGACTGGGCTGGCGAGGTCTGGGTGGTGGAGGAGGGAGAGGAAGAGAGGGGTAGGCCTTGAGAACGTACCTCGGGGTGCATATAACACCTCTCTATTTGTTCCTATTTGCGACCGGAACGTAGGTAAAATTCGCTCCCATTTATAGCGCGCTGTTGACCGGCGCACGTCGGCCTGTCCAATGCAGACTTGTGATTGGTTCGGAATGGTCGTCACCCCAGTTTCTCAGGAGCGGGGTTTGAACTGTCGGGAATTGATCGCGGACGGTGTTTGAGAACGACATCAAACGTCACGGCCCTGTCACAGGAGGTTTGGTGGAGAATCAGCACGAGCGTGACTGTCAGAGGTTCGGTGGCGGCGGTCGAGAGCGTCCACCGTGATGTGCGCAGGGTCATCAGCATGACCGAGCGCAGGACGCCCAGCGACCGACCATATATATATGCAGCTCCGCATTGAATAAGCCACCGTCTGGGAAGGCCGCCGGCGAACTCAGCACAAACAATTCACCGCTCGCCTTCCCGCCCTCATGACCTCGCCGCCTGCCACTCTTACGGTTGCATCGGTGCCAGTCACACCCAACAGGGCCAAGAACTCGTCCAGGCGCCATGAGCTGAGCTTCCTCGATTCGATACACCACCATTGCTATCGTGACCAGCGGTACTTACGTCCGGCGATAGCGAGCAATGTCATGGCAGTCATCGCGCACTAAGAGACGCCAGCAGCCTCCGTCCGATAGACGTTACGGAAGTTACTGGTGTCTCATGTGGACACCACAAGCGACCAGAATACGGCGCACCTTTACGGGCCCTTGAGCAGATTGCTGTCACGGCGTTTCCACCACGACTGTGCGGAGCTTCGTTACACAGCCGTGTTCACCCTTGGGCAGCGCGGTAGCCATGAAATCCCCAAGAAGTATACACAGTTTGGGTACCTGGTACAAATACATACTGGAAAAGTGCTGGAGTGAGCGAGCAAAGAGGCGAGTAGATAGATGTCCACTGACTGTGGCAAATAGATACATTCCGAATGTCTCCCCTCTATATCCCTAGAAGAAAACGAACTCGTAATGGAAGCGTCGCTGTCTTCATCGTACATTGCTTTGAGCCTTCGAGTCGCGTTTCGATCGTCGTTGGGACCGTTCATCCCCTGTCTGCTCGTCATTCGAACCTACGAGCCCACTCCCCTCCACGGTGTTCTTCACCATCTCCCACCAGCTGGTCCCAACGGTGTCCCGCACGATGCCCATCACCTTCTGCACCGTCTCCTGCACGCCGTCATTCACACGCGCAGCGTTGTCCCTCGCCGCCGCGCCTGAGTCGTACTGCCACTCGTTGTGCTTGTCCCAGCTCTCCCAAGCCTTCGGCCGCGTCTTCTCCCTCTCCTTCTGTTTCCGGCTCTGTGCGCGCGTCCTCGGCGCACCCGCGCCCGCACGCGCCTTGCCTCCCCTCGTCGCTCGCTCGCCGCGCGCATTCTGCCCCTCGTCGTTGAGCATGCCCAGCAGGGCGCCCCCTAGCATGCCGAGCATGCCTCCCGCGCCGTTGAACGCCGCGCCCACACCGCCCCCGTTCTCCCCGTTGGCGTTCGCGTGGCCCATGAAGTACCCCGCGCCCGCGGCGAGGATGCTGAGGATGCCGCCCCACTTGACGCACCAGAACGCGGTGCGGATCATCCAGCCCGTCGTCCGGTAGAAGCTGACCAGCGCGAGGTACGCCGCGAGGAGGGTGATGAGCGGCGGGAGGATCTTCTGGGCGTCCCATGATGGCGCATCGACGAGCGTGAGGCCGAAGTTGACGAGAGCGGCGAGGAGGGCGACGGAGTGTGTGATGAGAGATTCGGCGATGGTGTAGATCGGCGCGGGCAGGACGGAGGAGAGGAAGGAGAAGAGCGGGTCTAAGATCACTTGCACGTAAGAGTCGTCCACATCGTACTGAGCCATCGTCGCGCTCGTCGGAGGATGGCAGGTGGTGGTGCAGGTTTGTAGCCTGAGGGAGCTGCAGAAAGCAACGACTTTGGCGCGCGGACGTGTACGCGATCTGACCACGTGGTGAGAATCGGCCAACGCCGAGAACGGGCGATGTTTGGCAAGTTGTTCGAGTTGTGCACGTTGTCGACGTCTCGGATGTCGCCAGAACCTAGTCGTGTCTGGCTGAAGTTGACATGACCACATCTCATGTCGACGTTCTGACACAACGTTTGATATTCATAAGATATTAGCAGTGATATAGGGAATCACTCCAATCATCCGCAAGTTTCGACTTGTGTTGTCGTGCGCCTCTCGACGAACTTCCTATCGCGCCGGTGCCTCAGCTTCTCGTCCATCCTCTTTATAAGCTGCCATCACCACAGGTGCACCGCAGGTGAACGGGCAGAGGCAATATGCACAGCACGTTCCACAGCGCTCGCCGATACTATTCCCCATCACGAAGAGCGTTGGATGTCAGCTGTGAGTTCATATCCGCGCATGTAGGTCCGTCGAGGATGTGACGGTGAAGCACTGACCAGCTCCCGCAAATGCGATCCCTAGACCAATGCCCATGCAGATGTTGTGGGGTACCCTTTGGATGGTCCGTAATACTGGCATGCTGAGCATACAGGAAACAAGTGAGCCTGGTCGTCACATCGCCTTGAGTAGAACTCGCTCGGATGGTTTACGCAGAGGTTCAAGATACGGATGAATCCAAGAAGAGTGTATACCGATGGACGCCGCCTACCGCGTAGTACCAATACCTCCAACGCTTTGCGAGTAGCCCCAAGAAAACCGTCGACGTTAATATGGGGTCAGCATGGCGCAGCCTCTCCGCCTATTGCCACTCCTACAGCAGGGGTCGCTATACGTTTCCTCCTCTCAGCGCTCAAAGTCAGTCCGCATACGCCATACCGAAGCTCAACGACAGATCATCATGAGCGCCTCTCCGATGCACGTCCCGAGACTTGCGCCATTGAACGGCCTACAACGCGCGCGACAATGGCTTCGCGAAAACACACCCGCCGTGATGTGTATCATATTGACTTCTATTTGAAGAACATGTATTGTTATCAATGCTCACAGTGTGAAATCCCTCTATCTGTATTCAGCTCGAGCTCGGTCCAAGCGTCGTCACTTACTACATCGAGAGGATGTGGCACCAACAAGCGCTCATAAGACAAGACAGGACGTCATCCAAGCGATGTCAGTCTATCGGCAGACGGTCGCCTTGTCGTTCGCTTTGACCGTACATGTAAAGACGCCCCACCACATAGATACATTGTGGTCAGCCGTAACACAGGACCGGTGCGTGCTGCACAGGTCCCTCATGCGCGACTACAATGCCGACAGGGCTCGGGGTCTTTTTCTGACCGGCAACAATCACCATCCTAGACCACGCGCAACATAGCCAAGGCGGGCACAGGGACTTGCGCAGACCCCAAGCGGTTGCATTCACCGAACGTGCATTGTCCCCAGCCACGAAGTGTGGACAAAGCGTCGCTTCGGCGGCCCGCAGCCAGAACGCTGTGGCCCCTGCCATTCTTGGGTTGCCCAAGCGGACCGCCTCCAGGAAGCCACATATAAGGGACCCAACTCGCCGCAGGACGAACTCATCAGCTCACCCAGCATCCACTCCCCACTCAGCACCCACACCACCCAGAACACCTCATTCCCCTCTACAGCTCCCGACGACGATGAGCACCCATGTCCGGCCTCCGGACACGCGCAAACGCGCCCCCTCAGCTGGCAGACAAATCCCTCAAACCACATACGGCAACGCCAAACACAAGTACGTCCCCGCCCCCTCCTCCCTCTCCCCCGCACCCGCGCTAACCACGCCCCCCCCTCCTCCAGCCTATGCCCCCCCCAGGCAACGTCCACACCCCCGCGAGAGTCGCTCCCAACCCCAAGCAGAAGCCCCCGCACGCGCCGTCCGCTGCGGCGACGCGCCCCACGTGTACGAGTGCATGACGCGACGCGCCGGCGCCGCTGGTGAGCCCCGCGCGCCGCGCGCGGTGTACCTGGATGGGTCTGCGGCGCTGCCCGAGTCGGCGCGTTCCCTACCGGGCGCGGCCGCCTCCCGCGATTCCTGTCCTGTCAACGGTGCGTCTCCTTTCCTCCCCTCCCCTGTCTCTCTCTGTCTTTCTCTCCCGCGCGAGGACGGCGCGCTGATGCTAGACCGTCCCTACGCAGGTCTATCCCGGACACCGCGCCAGGCGAACGAGCAGGCGGGCGGGACGGCAGCGCGGCACACCATGCCGTGGACAGAAGGTGGCGGGCGGCGCGAGCTTAGAAAGCCCGAGGCTGAGGCGCTTTTGGGGCCCTGCCCAGGTTAGAAAGCCCAAGGCTGAGGACGGACCCGCGCCGAGGGCCTTGCAGCGCGCGCTCACCCAACGAGTGAGTCAGCCCTCGGGTTTTCCTGGCTGCACATCGCATGTGTCGGGAACATGCTGACCCTCGTCCTCGTTCTGCAGACCGCGCGATGTGCACGAGGACATCCGTTCGTTTCCGCCACATAACGCGTCTCCTATATCTCCTGTACGCGCCACAATGCGTTAATAGCATACCGCCCGTAACATCGCGGCATGTTACATTTTGAATTTTCAATGAACAGTTCTTCACGCCTTTCTTTGTGTGCATGTGTGTGTCCTTCGTGTCTGTGCTCTGATAGAGTCGACCGTCCGCAACCCCGTGAGTCAGGATTATGATCTTCTTTCTACTGCGTGCAGGTAGCGCCAAAGGCCGTGTCCCTCCGTTGAGTCCGTTCATAACCGAACTCCTACTCAACGCACACTGACCTCAACGCACACGCACGCCGAACACGCAGGACCAAAGAACAAAGCACCCAATTATCATTTCGACGCGCTCTCCGCACGAGCACGAGCATTAACGACACACGCCAAGTACTTTCCCGCCCCCCTAGGTGCATCCCCAGGCATAGCCCAGCAATAAACAACAACGACACCATCCCCGACCCATCCTATATCCCTCGTGCGCGCCACGACATAAACGCGACGCGATACATCATTACACACACACACACACACGCACATGCACGCGCACGCACACACACATACGCCAACATCGTACACTTGATCCCGTTCACACGCACAAGAAGGGGGGGGTAGGGAAGGCAGACAAGCACGCCAAACGACAGCAAGCAAGAGCAGCCCCTACACCAGCATGCCCGCGATGCCCGCGGCCTGGAGGGTCGAGATGAAGCCGCAGACCATCGCGGAGGCCGCGATGCGCGCGATGACACGCGCGCGCGACGGCGCGAGCGCGGAGAGCACGCCGATCTGGATGCCGAGCGAGCCGAGGTTCGCGAACCCGCAGAGCGCGTACGACGCGATCGTGTACCCGCGCTCGGAGAGCGGGCTCTCGCTCGCCATGATCGCCTGCAGGTCGAGGTAGCCGACGAACTCGTTCGCGACGAGCTTCGTCGCGAGCAGCTCCGCGACGCGCAGGATCTCGTGCCGCGGCACGCCGATGAAGAACGTGACCGGGTAGAACACGTAGCGGAGGATGAGCTGCAGCGTGAGCGCGTGGAAGCCGAAGCCCCTCCCGATCCAGGTGAGGAGCCCGTTGATGGTGGCGACGAGCGAGACGACGGTGAGCACGTTCGTCCTGTGTCATCGTGTCAGTACCGCTGGGGGTTTGCAGAGGAGCGGGAGATACGCACAGGATCTGTCCGGCGACGATGAGACCGAAGAGGGCGCCCTGGGAGAAGGCGTGGAGGGCGTTCGCGGGCTTGTTCTTATCCGAGTCACCGCGGTCAACAGTGACCTGGCCGCGGGTGACGGGCTCGTCCATCTCGGGAAGACGCATCTTGCTGATGGCGATCGATGCCGGGATACTCATGACGGAGGCAGTGACCAAGTTCTGCGGGGGGACACCGAGGCCGATGTATGCGCTGAGCACGGAGCCAGCAATAGTGGAGAAACCTTCGTGTGCACATGAGTAACGACAGGAGGGCGGTCATAGGGTCGGCGCTTACCGGACGTCATGGTCAGATGAAGTTCCGATTCGGTCATGTAGTCAACGTAAGGCTTGACGAGACACGCAGACTCGCCCTGCCCAATGAAGGGAGAGGCGGCAGCGACAACGGCCTCAGCACCGGAGACGTTCATGATCTTGAAGAAGAACCATGCGCTGCACATTGCGCTTAGCAAACGATAGATGGACCAGAATCGGAGGTTACGTACAATCCGCGGATGAGCCACTGCATCACGCCGAGGTAGTACATCATTTGCACGAAGGCAATGAAGAAGATGATGGAAGAGAGCTAGAATGTCAAAGGGTTCAGTAAAAGCCTTGTGCGAGATGTCGCAGTTCAACTGACCGTGTTCACGAAGAACCAATGCTTGCCGACGGTCTCATCGTCAAAGAAGAAGGCTGCACCGGCGAGGGCCTGTTCGAGGAAGTCGGCAGCGAGATACGCGATCCACTTGAAGATCGAGAAACCAGCGCCGGACTTGAGCACAAACATGGCGATCGCCTGCTGAATGAAAAGCCCAACGATGACGGTCGGCCTGTACCCTATCAGCATATGCAGACACAAGGAACAAGAGGATTCGAGCCTACCATGGGATGTGCTTGCGGTGTTTCGATGTCGCCCAGAAGCAGAACTGGAAGACGAACAGACCGAGGACAGAGATGGCACGATCGCCGTAACCCGTGTTCTGCGGAAACGTATATCAACGTCCTTGGAGCGGATTTAGCAAAGTATCGGCACTAACGCCGGTGAGGGGGAACCCGAAGGCAGAGCCGAAGATGATGCCGAGGAGGGCGAGCCAGCCCATGGCGAGACGGACATATCGCGGGAGCTTGAAGAACGGGGTCTGCACGCAGGGTACCCAGACGGCACCAATGGGGCGCGAGATGACGGAGGAGGGGATGAACCGGAAGGCGATGACACTAGACGATGACGGTGGTCAGCGAACATGGTCTCAGGGATACGGGCGGGGCAGAGCAGAAATGGCCCCAGCGGAGCGACAAGAGGGCCGCTGGCTACTGGCATGTGCGGTCAAACTGATCCCGGGGGCGGCGTACTATTACCATGGCATGCATACCAGGTGTGGCCAAAGGCCAGGTGTCCCAGGCCACTCTCGGCGATGCTGATAGCCCCGACGCCGTATGGTGTTTCAAAGCGCATACATACGCCCTCTGCGCTGCAAAAGCCCGACGGAAGAAAAAAAAACTCACGCGAGGAAGAACCAGGCCCAGATGGTCTGGACGATCCTGAAAGCGTGACATGCAAAGGGTGAGTCACGCGTGACGATCGAGAAAAGGGCAGGCATACCACCGATGGCGGGTCGCAGGGAGGATGGTGGAGCTCACCCACCAGCCGAGGATGACGGCTGCGAGGAGGGCGAGGACGAAGGGGCGGGTGCGCCGGTAGAGACGGGTGAGGGTGGAGACGTCTTCCTCGTCTTGGACGGGGGCGACGGAGTCGTGTGTGCCCTTCTCGGGGTCGCTGACGCGGACCTCTGCGGCGAGGTCTGTCGGGTCGCCTTTTGCGATGGAGTCGCTGCGGCTGGAGCGGGAGGGTTTGCGGTCGAGGGTGGAGACCATGTCCTGGGAGGAGGAGGGGTTCATGGCTGTGTCCTGGAGGGCTTCCTGGTGGATTGGGGGAAGCAGACAGGCCTCGGCGAGGAGAGCGGAGGAGTCGGGGGCGGCGGGGGCAGACGAGCGCGGCGAAGGAGAGAATTTGGGGAACGGGTGGCTCATATACCAACCGACGGCGGCGCAAGATCTGGTGCAAGCGCCGGGGCACCACGCGGGTCCATCAGTCCTCTCCCCGCATTCGCTCGTGCCTGGACCCATATCCTTATCTTCCACCGAGATAACCCTCGAGAAAATCATCTCGTTGAAACACCAACGGCCAGCAGCACTCTCGGGGCTTGCAGCGAGCGACGGCCTCTGCAACGTCCGACCTCTCTCTCCCAATTCTTCATCACCTCCTCCGCACGACCACATCCATATCCATATCCCACCACACGATATCAAACACACCCACCGCCTGCCCCTTGTGCCACAGACCGTCCGTCCGCTATCGCGCGATGGTCTCAGCCTCCCCCGCCACCACACGCCCCAGCCCGCTGCCCCCCCCTCCCCCCGCCAGCGCAACGCACGCTCCCGGTCCATATCCTCACCGCCGTCTCATGATCCTACCCAGTCCATGATACGCCCTCGCGCGCGGTGCGGTGCACACAGGCACACGCGCCCTGATTGCCCCCCACCACCGCACATGCGCCCGGCCGGTCTGTTGCCACCAGTCCAGGCACTGCTCCTGCGATGGGATCTCCAACTTGGCGGCCACAGACGACGACGATAAGTAAGTAGCAGGAGGCCGATTGCTCCACGCGAGCGCCCGCCCCGGATCTGCAAATTTTAACACGACAACGCCGGGGGGAGAGTTGTCGTGTGCGCACCGTATACGACTCCGAGTCTGCGACGGTCCGAGGGCCTTGTGACGCCCTCCATCGACCGCCGGGGGGGCCTTGGCCAGGTGATGATGCCCTGGACGCTACGAGTACTGTCACCCAGACTGGCAGACTGGGCCGGAGATCCTTTCCCCCGACGGTGCACATATACAATACAATACAGTACATCATCAGCATCTGACGAGCAGCCGGGCGGACGGACATCAATCCCACCACTCACCGCACCCTCCGAGTGAGCATCGCCGCCGCGACCGAGCATATACCGCGCAGTCGTCTCGCGAGTGCTCCAGCGCGCCGGCTCTCTTCTGGAACGAATCCGAGCTGCATGCAGTGCGGTGCCGACACCCAGAAGACACTCGACAGAATCGAAGGCGTCGTGTGCCGCGCAGCCGTGGATCATACGCGCGCGCGCAAGCACTGGCACCAGCCGTCCTCACACACCCGTACCCTCCTTGCCTTTCCCACACGGCCGCATCTCGATCCCACCGCCAGCGGCGTCGCGTACGCCTATCCATATAGCGCACTAGAAAAACAAGCAAGACGCACGCCGCGGGCGGGACGCCGTGGCCCAACAGCAGCAACACAACCGGTCGACTCCCAGTCCAAGCACCTCCCCCCCCCACCAGCACTCGCAGACCGCCCAGCGAGACCGAGAGGCGTCGGCGGCAGCGGGCGGGCGGGCGCAGCACGAGCCAAGGCGGAGACATCGTGGATAAGGTCATAGCGATCCGCCCGCTCGCGCGCACCCTCCCCTGCCCTGCAGCCCTGCTCGCTCGCCGCCGTCCCTCCGTCCTTCTCTTTATAATCTATGGCTCGTCGCACGATAAGCATTTTTCGCCGCGGGGAACGCTCCGCCGCCACAACGCTAGGCCTATCGTCGTCCTCGGGCCCATCTCCCGCACACTCTCCAAGCCGTCTCCGAGTCCCCCCCCCCCGCCCCCCCGCCCGGCCGGACGGCGCAAAGACCGACGCGCCGCGCGGCGCCCGATGCCCCTACCTACACCTTGAGCGCCTTGACGGCCTTGCCCATCGCGACCGCGATCCACTCGCCCGGCGCGGTCGAGTGGCCCGTGTTCATCGTCATGCTCGCGATGTGCGGCGACCACGCGAGGCTCGCGATCTCGCCCGCGCCCGTGTACGCCATCACCGGCTCCGTCAGCGTCCGCTTCTTCACGTCCGGCCGCGGCGAGCTCAGCCCCGTGCTCGCGTTCCGCGGCGACGCCGAGGGCGTGTGCGTGTGCGGCGCCAGGTCCCACAGCAGCAGCTGGCTGTCGTCCCCTGGGCCGCGTCTGCGGCGTGAGCGTCCTTGTGCGTGCGTGCGAGCGAGGAGTGGAGGGGAGTGGGGAAGAGGAGGAGGAGGAGGGGGGGGGACTTACCGGCGGTGGCGAGCAGCTGGGAGTCGGTCGAGCTCCAGCCGAGCGTGTTCACCTGCGCGCGGTGCGCCTTGAGCTCCATCACGGGCTGCCCCGGGCTGCGCATGTCCAGGATCTGGATGTCCGAGCTGTCCATGTGGAACGTGGACATGTAGTTCGAGTCGGCCGGGTCGAACGCGATGCGCAGCAGCGGCGACGTCGGCGGCCGCGCGGACGAGGACGGCGACGTCGTGGGCGGCGGCATGTTCTTCGGCGCGGGGGTCTCGTAGAGGATGGTGGAGTGCTCGAGGCTGCGCAGGTCGAACGCGCGCAGCGAGCCGTCCGCGCCGACCGAGACGAAGATGTCGGTCGACCCTGGCAGCCACGCGACGTCGTACACTTCGCGGTCGTGCGCGATGAGCTGCGTGATCGCCGTCGAGGTGTCGATGTTCCAGACGGTGCATGTCGTGTCTATTGAGGACGTCACGATCAAGCTTGGGGACTTTTCGTTCCACGAGAAGCTCGTTAACGGTGCCCCGGTGTTGTTATTTTGGACCTTGCTTTGCTGTGGGGTGTGTGTATCAGTGTTATGCCTTGGAGGTGCATGGAGGTGACGCATTATGGACCGCCACTTGACGATCAGAGAGCGTACATATGACAGAAGCATATATCCCAGCGTCGTGGCCATGCTCGTGCAGAGGCAATGCAAGGATCACGCTGAGAAGCGGATAGACAACTCACCCCAGAAAGCGCGGTCTTCAGGGTCAACTGATGTCCCCCTGTCCCCACATTCCTGCCGACATAGGATCCCACAGCAGCGGGCGAGCCGTCGCTCGAGTACTCCCACACTCTGAGCGCGTCGCCCGTCGTCGCCAGCAGCTCGGCGTTCGCGGACTTTTGGCTCCATGCGAAGCTGTTCGCAGTCGAGGGCTGCCATTGGAGGCGGGTAGCGGGGTAGCCGTGCTGGGCCTCCACGAGCGTCACAAAGTCCGGGTATTCCGTGTAGTCGTCTTCCACGAGCACTCGCTCGTCCTGCAGCCCGACGATAGCGATCCGGTTCCGGTAGTCGTCCGTCAGCGAGCCGATCCCGAGGCGGAAGGCGGAGCGAGGACGGGACGACTGTCCTGGCGGGGAGGATTTGCACCAGTCGAGCGCATACACGGGCCCTGAGGACCGCCGAGGGAGAGGGAGGGAGGGAGGCAAGGACGCGTGCGGTCAGTCGGGGTGAGCCGCGGGCGCACAGACGGAGATCGGCACTCACAGGGGGCCTCGTACTGCAGCGTGCTTGTCTGGGTCATGATCGACGGCGAGTCGTAGCGTCTGCGGAGTGTTTTCGCGTACACGGGAGAGGGCGTGTGTTTCAAGCGCATCGTGGAACGGGGAGAGTCAGTCCGCGGAAGCTGGTAACGGCGAAGTTCACAAACGTGCCTCAAGGTTTGCTCGTGTGCAGTGGGGGTGATCTTCGCGATTACGCGTTCGGAAGGTGTCCTAGTCGTACAAGCGCGGTCCAGACCTGTTCAGATGCAAGGATTCAGACAGACAGCATGGGGTATGGCGCGCAGCAGGTCGACGTCGTCGTTAGAGTCGTAGTCGTCTTCCCGTTCCCCCGCACCGCTCTGCAGCCACCTCCAGGCGCTCGTGTGGGCGCTCCGGAGCCGTCAATCTAATAATGCACCGACTGCGGTTGTCTATAGCTTGATGTTTTCTACTGACCCTCACATACATGGCGGAATACTCTGCTGTCACTGCGTTCATGGGTCACTGGCCTTGTGAACCACTCTATTCCACGCTGCGGACGCGAGACTGATTGGTGCAAGAAAGTACTCGTCTACGCTTGAGCTCGACCCTTGCCTTAGGCTCGTACTAAATCCCTCCCCTGCAACTGCGGTATCTTTGGAGCCTTTGCGGCGTGGAGCACTCGTAGCAGCGGTTCAGACACTCTGCGTAGCATGGGGGGCAGCAATGAAGTGTGCTCTATCCGCGACTCTCAAGTGCTGTTGCGAGGCTCAGTAAAAACTGGCACTTGGGGAAAAGGAGGTATCAGTAGGGTGAGTTTCTCGTCCTCACCTCGGGATTTACAACTCGCGCGACCTTGCACTCTATGTAGACGTCCAAACTCCGGCGAATGCCGCCGATAGGTCCACGCCCTCGCAGGTCTTCTTATGTTTCATCTTGAAGAGCATATAACATCGGATTGGCGCTTCCCACGCGTTGCGGTCAGTGCAACACTCTGGTTGGGCGGACATACGGAAAGAGTGGACACACGCCAGCCAGGGATAGCATGCAGTGTGATCGACAGCCGCGGCCGTGAGCGTTCCTGGGCTTCCGCTGGATACGGCGTTCGCAGAGTCGTCAACTGCGTGACGTTGACGACCGTACGTCTGTCCCCATCTGTCCACGCGCGGGCTGCCGCCGGAAACCTGAGGCCTCAGGGCACTGCGTGCTGAACACAGCTCCGGCGGCAGTACGCGTTGTCTCAAGCTGTCTCCGAGCAGGGTACGTGGGCTCCAGGCTGGCAAGTACTCTGGTACTTGCTGACGCGTTCTGTGCGTAGCTGGTGCTGACGGAAGCCTGTTGCAGTTGGTGTTCGCCGCTCGACACGGCTGGTAAGACGGGCTGCGATCGCGCGGCGGGATGACGTCCAGCGGATCCGTCCTGTGCGCAGACTCAAGCTGAAGCTGTGTTGCCCGATTAGGCCCGGCGGCAATCTCCTTCTGGACATACGCATACTTGCCCTCTGCAGTACTTTCCGCGATCCACAAACCCCTTCTCTCTCTCTGAAACCACTGTTTGGCGCATGTTGTCGTCAGCAGTACCGTGCAGGGACCCTGGGCGGCCTCCGCCACAGATCAGAACAGCACTCGCGTTGCTGCCGTTGGAGTGCGTAGGTGCACCCACTCGTCCCGTGTCGCCTCCTGGGCCGAGTAGGGTCAACTCTGGGCAACTACGCGGCCAATGGCAGGACAGATCGTATTGGAGCCAGCCAGCCAGCTCGTCCAAGGCTGATCTGCTACAGGCCAGCCGGCTACGGCTGACAGGCGCGGCTGTCCTGAACATACCCTCTCCTGTGGTCCGAGCACACAGATGAAGGCGCGCGGCCATACACTGGAGCTGCATTCTCGCACTCCTTACGCGCTGAAACCTCGAGGATTCATGGAGACGAGCGCTGTGCGTGCGTGCGAGTGCGCGGGCTGAGAGGCTCGCCCGGAGTGCCCGAGCTGGCCGAGGAGACCCTGGCGCGGAGAGGCTGACAGCTGCTCGCGGGGGATTCGCTGTGGAGTCGGTCTCGCCGGCCATCGACCGTTCTCACTCTCCCGCCTCTCGATCGCTGGCTGGTAGGATGCAGTTCGTCTCTCCAGCCACAACACACCAGCCGCCCCTTCCCAGGCTGTACAGAGTATAAAGTCTGCGGGGCAGCGACGCTTAACACTCATCCCATCCTCATCCCTCCCCTCCGCTCCTTTCACCCTTCGTCAAGCTCGCCAAGATGGTCTGCAAATCTGTCCTTTTGGCCTTCGCCGCAGCGTCCGCGGTCCTCGCCGCGCCCACTCCCGCGGTCACAGGTAAGTACTCGTTCATCCCAGGTGCATCATCACAAGGCGCTCACCGCGTTGCATCCATTCAGACACGGATGTACTCCAGTTTGCGCTCACACTGGAGCATCTCGAGGCCGCCTTCTATGCACAGGGCGTACAGAAATTTGACGCAAAGGCTTTCGCGGACGCCGGTTTCCCTGATTGGGTTCGTGGACGGTTTGTGCAAATCGGAGAGCACGAGGCAGCGCACGTCAAGTTCCTGAGCGGCGCACTCGGTTCTGCAGCTACCCAGGCATGCGAGTACAATTTGTGAGCACCAAGCGGACATGACCCATCACAGCATTCATGTCTCACCTGCACTCGCAGCCCTGTCACTGATCCCCGCTCGCTCGCTGCGCTCTCCATGTCATTGGAGGATGTCGGTGACTCGGCATACATCGGAGCAGCACAGCTTGTTTCAGACAAGGGTGTCTTGACTGACGCAGCTGTGAGTGGCAGATCGCAACTGCTTGTCAGTCCACAATCTTATCAACCCCCCCACATAGTCCATCCTGTCCGTCGAGGCCCGCCACGCCGCATGGGTCTCATCCGCCGTTCTCAAGAACCAGGGATGGAACGGCCCCTTCGACTCGCCCCTCACGCCCAGCGGCGCCTTCTCCATCGCATGTACGTCACTTATCCTCTCCATCGCGCGCGCGCCCCCGGTTTAACGCCCGTCATCGACACACAGCCCTCTTCGTCAAGAGCTGCCCCTCGTCCAACCCCGCCCTCCCCGTGAAGACCTTCCCGCCGCTCACGCTCTCCGAGGCCGCGCCCGCGCACGGCGCCGACATCGGGGTGGCCTTCACGCCCGCGAAGGGCGTCGACGCGTCCGGCCAGAAGTTCGTCGCCTGGCTCAATGGCCTCGGCGTCGTGTTCTCGAGCGTGTCCGCCGACGGGAAGACGAACGTGCCCGCGGGCCTGGAGGGCACGGTGTTCGCCGCGGTCGTGTCGGACATGAGCATGCCCAGCGACGACAACATGCTCTCGGGCTTCACGATCGCCCAGTTCCCGTTTGGCTCGCACGTCGACACTCCTTGAGCAGGGTTGGACAGTCTTTACTCATCGGACAGTGATGGTGTGTGTGGTGTGTGGGCTGCCTCGGTCGTTTTATATCCGGTATACTCCACCTAGTATTTTCTTGTAGACTCGTTTCCGCGATACCACAATGGCTTTGAAATATCCATCGTAAATATTGACTGTATCTTCGTCCGCGCATGAAATATCGACTACGTGCAACACTATTGTGGTAGTCACGTAGTAATAAGCATACGATGGCTGAATATGCACATATGACGACTCACATACTTCACAGCGAATCGAGTTCAGTGAATAACATCAAAGTGTGCCACAAAGGGTGTCCGGATGTATGCGGTGATCGACGTGGCAATAATCGAACACATATGGGCCTCGAACGTTTTGTCCATCAAGCTGCTTGCGCACCACGATGATCAAGCGCCCGTACCCTCGCTGCGTTTCGAGTTTGTGCCAGTTCGACATGGCGAACGTTTTGCTGTTACCCCATAGCTGGCGGGAGACATCTCTGCTGCGCGAGCCTCACCGGACGTTTATTCTGTTTGAATCCGAAATTTTGGTCGGTGAAGCGTCGTAGCCCATATTTATAGACGCCCATGCCATCCGTTACTGCGAGTTGCGCGTTTTCAGCACTACTGAAGCCAGCGATCCCGCGGTCTCTGAGGCTCGTTCGGGCCGGGATATATGATGTTGTTATTTATCGTACGAGGCTCTCCACGATGATGCCAGCATCCCGTGGTTCTGGCATCTCCCAGAGCCCTCAGATGAAGCCGAACTGCTATCGCAAGGCATGACTCAATGCGCCCCGGCGCGCACTCAAACATGCCATGCCTGAGTTATGATTCATGTTTCATATATACATATACAGCATACAACCAGGCTGTGAAGGAGGCGAACCCCAGCTCGTCGATGCATGATGTAGAGGCGACGTCAGCAAAACGAGGCATGTTCAGACTCACCGACACCGACACCCGGATCGGGCCACTCGTTCTCAAAACGCGCTGGATAGTCGCGGGCGCTCGTTCGGGGGGTGCAGTACGTGGAGTGGCCATCCACACCCGCGGAACTCGAAGCGACTCGGGCCGGCCACATCCTTTCGCGCCAGGATGGGAGGACTGAGCCGCCTCCGGGAGGAGGCGAGCCCGCCAGAACGTACAAGCTCTCAAGCGGGTCTGGACAAAGGGGGGAACGACCATGAAGGCTGGACGTCCTTCCGCGCCGTTCGCAGACTCTGGTGCAGATCCTCGCCCGCCGCCCGCCGCCCGCTCAGCGAAGGACACAAGCCGTGTGCGCCTCGGACACTCCACACGCCCGATGCGCGAAGCGACCAAGTCGCGCGCGCGATGCTTGGATCCCAGGGCGGAGGCGGAGGCGGAGGCGGGGGTGGGGGTGGGGAGAATCCGCAGCCTGGCCTAGGAGCGATACCGCGTCAATCCTTGCGGCCGCCACAACTCGACCGCGACACCGGTGCAGACATGCAGGGGTTGTGCGCCCGCCGAGTGGTGGTGCGCAAGGACTGTCGGGGTGTCCGCTCCTACGCCAGAACCTGCACAGGCGGGCGCAGCCCAGACTGGTTCTCACCCGGGATCACGGCAGAACGCCCGAGAGGGGGGTGAGGAGAAGAAAGGGGGAGAAGGTGACGAAGGAATGTGCGTACTGGCGATTCTCCTGGCCTGCAATGCAGGCCTTTTATACTCCCAGCGGGTGCGTCTTCGGGCTCTGCCGCGCGCTCGGGCTAGGATTGGTACAGTCTCCTGGACGCACCCGATGATCCTGCTACCTGGTGCTGCTGCCCACCCGATAGGTCACGGGCCACAGCGGCGCCCCCCCCCCCCCCGCTCCCTCCCCTCCCCCGCCTGCGCCTGAAGAGATGTCTGACAAACAAGCTTCAGCTCCCGCAAGCTTGGTCGAGGGCGCGGTGGGAACGCGCAGATGGCCCGCCTAGGCCTAGTGCCTACAGCTCTGGCGTGCGCCGTGGGGCGGCACGAGCTTCGCGGAACCCCGGGGCCCAATGGGCGCAGTGCGCGCGCGAGGGCATGACGTCGCGGGGAGCCGTGACGACGCCCTCGGGAAGCGTCCACGCCCACACGAGGGCCGGCGGACGTACCGCGATTGGCGCGCGACGTGGATGGCCTGATTCGAGGCGGCACGCGTTGCGGCGTGCGTGCGTGCGTGCGTGCATGCGTGTGCGCGAATGCAAGTGGTGCCGGCGAGAGGCACGGGCGGCGCGGCGGTAGCGGGCAATGCACGATAGCGGCAGCAGCGACTGGGGCCGGCTTCTCGGGAGTGGCCTGGGACAATCATGGTGTGAAGGCTAGTCAGCGGTGACGCGAGGAAGCTCGCGGAGGCGACGCTGCGTGGTGCGCGAGACTGTTCCTGCCTGGAAGGACTGATGACAGGTCCGCGCATCAGGAACACTGATCGCATTGACGAACTCTGGCAGCGGGAATTCGCTGGATGTTGTTGGGCATCTGTATCGGTCGTTTCCTCGACTGAATCTGGTACTGCAACCGATAGAGTGGTGCTGGTTCCCGCACCACGTCGAAGGTTCGTGAGGAGAATTGAGCAACTATACGACAAATCTTGGTTCAGTTAGGTGCGGTCGAACATCGCGATTCCCCTGTAAGCGGTGCATGTGATGGCCAGCCGGGGGCTTGGGAAAAGAAGAGATGCGTCGGCGCACCACCCTCCGAGTCGGCGACCTGAAGAAGCTCATCCTGGCGGCGGGTAAAGGCAAGCGAGAGGTTGTATGGCATCTAAATGAGCATCCTAGCCGCGAAGGAGCCTGGAAGATCCCCGGGGAACAAGCCGAAGTCTTTGGGAGCCCAGCGATATCGATATACAACAAATCGGTGCAAGTGGGACGTGTAGCCACTGGGGGGTTTCGGCGGTCACGACCTCGGGCACGCAAGCGGCGTACCAATAAGCCTTGAAACGTCCGCCTGCTGCTCGGGGAGAAAGAAACCCACGATGTATATCGGTGCGCTGCCGGGACAGTTCGCATCCACGCGCCTCCAATCTTCTGAACTATCGCACATGGAGATGCGCCACGGCTTCTGTGCTGCCAAAATGGCAGACGTCGCCTGTATCGGCCAGTTTGGCACCACATTACTGCGGATTACGCTGGACGAACCCCCACGGCCATACGCGAGTGAGCGGATATATTACCGCCAAACTACTGTGAACGAGGCCGCATTGGAACGTCGGACGCCTCACAACGGTCATGATTGGACAACAAGGCAGAGGAACGAGCGCGGCGGGAACGATGAGGGACGACAGACCACGCGCGGTCATGCCTAGTATTCATGAGCCTAAGTGAGCAGCGTTTGAATGGATGGAGGTGTGCCAAGGTAGTACTGAGTGACCTATCCTCGTGTCGAGGCCTGAGGTATGACGACAGTGGCTTTGGCTGCCACACCAATCAAACGTACACCCGGGTGCGCACTGGGCTGACAGGAGTCAGACTGGCAGATCTGAGACGCATGAATTCGGAGGGTGCATCACATACATTCATATCGTACCCAAAGACTCTTGTGCACCTGCTTTCTGCTGGTCGTTTGGAAAAAGAAAAGAGAGAGGCCAAAACGCAACGTCTGTGTGATGAAGAGGGCGTACCTTGAGATTGGACTCGATGTGAGCCGTCTGCACTCTAAAATACTATCAACTTTTTGCGGCTCATGTAGGCACACCGGTGAACAGTGAACCAACGACTCATTTGCGAAACTGTGAACATACACACGTACATCGCTGAGATGACGGAGTCTCAGTAAGATTTTCAGCTTGCCGGGTTGGTAGATGACTTACTCTCTACGGATGAAAGATACCGCCAAAGTAGATAGGCTCAAAAGTATGAGTGAGAGTAGTCAGCTTTAGTGTGCTTAGCTGCTCATAAATACCGTGTGGTAAGTTCAGTCAGTACGGTTTGGTTACCCAACGAACCGTCCAATCAAGGCCGAGAGTTTGGCGCTCGTCTGGCATAAGCGCACGCGCACTGACTCCGCGGCCATAGCACACCTTCCTTCCCTCTCTCACCTATCAACATCTCAACACCCACTCTAATTGCACTTATACCACCAACATAATGTCGGGAGCAGCAGCATCTGCGGGCGCATCGCGCTTTCAGTCCTTTATGAACCACCCAGCAGGTGCGGGGAACCGCCCCTTCCGCACATGATCTTCGTCTGACGTTCTTGGTCTTTGACTTCGCCTATCTATCTCGCGAACTCGGAATTGTGACGGGCAGGCCCAAAGACTGTCTTTTTCTGGGCCCCGATGATGAAGTGGTGTTTGGTTGCGGCGGGGCTGAAGGACTTGTCGCGGCCGGCGGAGAAACTGAGCGTGTCGCAGAACCTCGGTGCGTCGTGCGGCCTCCTTGTGTAAGTAGCGCGGCGCTGACCCTAAGCCGTCAACGTTCCATCTTACTTCCTCGTTCACCTGCGATGGGTTCACTTCCGCTGGACAGCCCTTACCGCGACCGGCTTCATCTGGGTCCGCTACTCGCTGGTCATCACGCCCATCAACTACAGCCTTGCCGCTGTAAGTTCTGATCAATATAGGTTTGGTACCGCCTATTTATCTTTCTCTCAGGTCAACTTCTTCGTTGGGTCAACAGGCCTGGGCCAGCTCAGCCGCATTTGGTAGTACGTGCTTTCTCTATATAGCCGCGGTATTTCTCTGAGAAGGTACCCCGCTACACAGCTACCGGAAGACGCAGCAGGATCCGGTCATGGCTTACTTTGGCCCCGCAAGCTCTCCTGCTGCCTCATCGACGACACAGAAGTCCGCTCCTACGACGAGCGCTGCCTGAGCAGTATATCTGTGTTTTGTCGTTGTCCGCTATGCTATTCCGTCGTATTATCCGCTTGGACGGGTGAAGCGCCTGTGGGTTGGGCTACGTGTGGTTCAGCCTCACGAAACATTGCAAGGGCTGGAAGATTTCCCGATTTTATATGTCACAGAAGCACGGTCACCGGCACCCACATTCCACGCCAACGTAAGGCGGGGGCGACGTGAAGACATCTCGTATCTTATTAGTGGTGTTCTGACATATAAGTTCAGGATATTATGCCTTAACCCACGGAATATCTGTTCATGAGGGGGCTGTACGAGCGGAACATGGTGTTGAGAGAACGCCCGCGTTACCTTCACGCCCAAATTGAGCGAAAGATTCAGCGAAAAAGACTGGAGTACTGCGCCCATACGAGCATTGCACACGAGGGTCTTCTCGATGATTATAGTACACACGCGTAATGGGCGAGTGAGTAGTCGTCGAGTTATTGGTTGCGGACGCTCTCCGAGAGTTCTCGGTGCGTCGTTGGGGTCACCCTCTTCCGTCTTCGTGACTTGCGTCGGATATGGGTCAATCACAAGTGGCAGTTTTGTTTCTGTCTGCGCCGGGCACACTTCTGCGCACTCAAATAGGTCCACTGTCAACGGTCAGTTCGTAGTCGGTGTGCCCCAAACACGCCCCCTTCACCCTCGTGTGCAGCGGTCCTTCGGATCTCACTGCCTGGCCTGTGCTCATTGGCTCAGCACGAATACCATAGCTGGCAACAATGCGCCGCTCGCGCACACCTCTCTGTCGCCGCATGAGATACGAGGCTTCGCAGCTCTAGCCGGGGCTGTGTGCAGTCCTTTATGTGAGGTATCTTGCCGGATTCGGCACGCGAACCTGCTCACTGGTTTGTTGGTGGAATAGGCGCTCATGCGCGGAAATCTATGTAAGGACGGCAGCAGCACCGATCGTTTGACCTCTCCTCCCACTCCCACCTCGATATCTCACCTTTTTCTCCTACTCCAAAAAAGTCCGCCACGGATCAAAAGCCGGTAGAGAACGGCTGAGAAAGCGACGAAATGACTTTAGAATTACTAGAAGTCCGTGCAGCGCTCTATGTTGATGTTCACTTCACAAACTCGTTGTTTTTTTAGGTCACTGATACGGGGTTAGCATACATGGTCATAGGGGGCTTTGTTGTGGCGGTAGGTCCCTTTTTCCAACGTCCAATGAGGGCGCACAAATGAGTCCCGACACCGGCGCTCCAAGCAGCGTTGCGTTTCTCAGTCTGGCGGGCTTGTTTCCGCCCGCCTTATCGCCTCGACCATTGGCATAAATATCGTACGCTGCTCACGGGTTCAGAATTCCGTACAAGGATCAGCTGTTCACATCATGGGCTATCACCACGCTCTCGTGCCGAGCCAGGTTATGGCAATTGCCACGCATTTATCTCGTCGCTGACATAATTGGTCATCTTGATACTAATCACGGCGACATTCACAGTTTAGTATGGTCTCCTTGCTTGTAAAAGAAAAGGTGTGCACTCACTATCTCATGGTATGGGCTTCTCTCTGAAGGGAGTACCTCGGCCTATAGCTCTACATCAATGAAGTTGTCCTTGGCACCGTGTGCGGTGTCATATTTGGCCCATATTGTGCCAACGCATTCAACCCACGCGCATGGGGAGACGACACGAACGCCATAACGCTCGAGGTTACGCGCATTACGCTTGCCGCGGGGCTCTTCGCCATCGGGATCGAGCTTCCGAACTCGTACCTCGCGGAACACGCCAAAAGCCTCTTAGTCATGGTGGTCCCCACAATGGCTTTCGGTTGGCTTGTCGGCGCTGGTACGTCACAAGGGGGCCTTTGCAGTTTGTGTAGTTGCTCGTACTAATGGACAGCATACAGCCATCATCTTTGCGATTTTTCCACCTCTAGACTTCATCTCCTCTCTGGTCATTGCCGCTTGCCTCACGCCTACAGACCCAATCATCTCCGCTGCTATTGTCGGTGCGTAGGCACGAACTGCGCCGCGGATGTTTCCTGCATGCTAAGCTCCTTCGCAGGAGGAAAATTTGCCACCAATCATGTCCCGCTGAATCTTAGGCGCATATTGTCTGCGGAGTCTGCGGCAAACGACGGGCTCGCATATCCGTTCCTCAGCATTTCTGTGTATCTAACCACAGAAGCATCTAAAAGGGTCGCGGTTGGAAAGTGGTTTCTCGTCGGCTGGCTTTGTAGGTCACTTACGTTCCGTTACTATACCTCCGCTCATGCCTTAATTTCCAGACCAAGTCATTCTCGGGACGCTCATTGGCGCAGTTCTAGGTGGGTACTGCGTGTGCCATGATGTCCTACTTATGCTGATATCTTCCACAGGAATTGCGTTTTCGCACTTCATGAAGTTCTCTCATCGCAAGGGCTTCATCGACCGGGAGTCTTACGTCGCGCAGTACCTAGCACTTGCCTTGTTCACAGTTGGCGTCACACGAACATTGGGCAGCGATGATCTTCTTGCTGCCTTCGCCGCTGGTGTGTATCTCTCAAAAACATATTTATATACAGGCACTGATCGTGCAATAGGCTCCGCACTCAGCTGGGACGGCTACTTCAACACGCAGACGGAAGACGAGGTATTCTCGGCTGTAATCGACCTCATTTTGAACTGCGGCTGCTTCGTGTACATCGGCGCGTGGATGCCGTTCAACATGTTCAACGCCCCCGAGCTCGGCATAACGCCGTGGCGCCTGGTCGTGCTCTTCCTTGCTATTCTCGTACTCCGTCGCATCCCGCCACTTTTGCTATTGTACAAGTGGGTTCCGGAGATCGCGACGTGGAGGGAGGCACTGTTCTCAGGTCACTTTGGTGAGTCAGTAAAGTGCTACGCTGGTTGGCACGGATACTAATATATCATGCAGGTCCCGTAAGATACAACTCGTCATCATCAATGTATCTGGAATTGGTACTTATCAGAGTTTGCGACAGATGGGCGTCGGCGCGATATTCGTCTCGACTTTTGCCGTGACAGAACTCCCAAAGCCACAATCCCCGCCGGAGACGCAGGCAGAGCTCCTCGCTGCGACGTTGCAGACGATTGTTGCCTTCGTCGTCTTAGGCTCCATCATCATCCGTACGTCACCTCCTGCAGTCCTATGTCTTTTCACGTGGCGTGACATTTGGATTCCAGACGGACTTTCTATCCCGTTCTTCTCTCTGGGCCGTAATGTTCATGCGCGCACTCTCTCGATCACCCGGACCTGGACTGCACGCAACGGCACTCACACTCCCGACTGGCTTCTCGCGGTGCGCCGACATCCTACGAGCGACACAGTCGCCGGTCCGGAAGTTATCGACGTCGAACGCGGCATCGGTCTTGACAGCAAGGCGGCAATGGCAGATCTCGCTATTGTGGAACAGGCTGACCCGACGACTGCAAAGGTGGCCGAAGACACTACGGATGAAGAGCAAGTTCACGTGCCCGAGCTGGGCCCGGCCGCAATGATCAGCGACGCCACGGCGGGTCCTGCGACGCTTGATATGAACATGGACAAGGGAAAAGTCGGCGGTAGCGCACCTGCCCCGCCCGCCATTGACCCAATCGCCCCAACGAGCGAGCACGACACGGTGCGTCGATGCGCGATTCCTGATGCACGTCTGCTGCAGGACATCGTCCTCATTGTTCCCTGCTCGCGCGCGCCGCAGATCCCGACAGAAGCTCGCAGCATGCCTGTCAACCTGAAACTCGATGCAGCTGGCAACAGTCCTGCCGGCGCGCGAGCAGCCAGGACGACCGACGCCCAACACCCCCTCGTGCCGTCCTCCGTGTTACCAGCGGAAGCAGAGGGTAAAGGGGTCACCCAGTCGGGCTCGGGTGCGCGCACGCACGAGATCGCGGCTCCGTCGCAGTCGCAGCGCACTACTCGCTCCTCATCGAGCCCGCGGGGTGATGGCAACAGCGCGCACGAAGCAGGCGGACCCGATTGTGCACGGTCTGCTGCGGGAGAGCCGCACGTGGCCTCCGTTAAACCGATTGTGAGCGGAGGGAGCGGCGGTGTTCGTTCCCGGGGAGATGTCGCGATGACTGGTGGCGCCCTGGGTGGAAGTGCGAGTGGCGGCGGCGGCGGGCTGCTGGGCGAGCACGAGCACTTCCCTGCATCTCAATAACATAGGCTCGTGGCTCCGAGCGAGCCACGGGGGAGGGGGGAGAACGTAGCGGAGGTGCAAGTGTAGTATGTAGAGATGTTTTCAACGGCGCCGCTCGCGGGGGGGAACTTGCAATTCAACTTGCTTAGTTCGGACGAGGACGTCGTGCTTGTCTCAGAAGATCGGATGGAGGGATGAAGCGGATTGTTGTTGTCGCTCAATGATGTATTCAGTGTCGTAAGGCTGAGAGAAGACTTTGAAGGGTGCTCCTACGCGGAAACGAACCTTGCAGACCTGCGATCACGAACGCCCTGGAACGTAAGAAGCACTGGCTGGATCCACGTATTGAGTTATTATGCAATGCAGGCGAGTATTGCATGGGTGTGGGTTAGAGATACAAAGTAATTACTAGGTGAGATTACTAAAGTAACAATCAGGAGACCGAAGATAGGATCACGTAGGCTACAGAGTGGATGATAGCAAAGAAGGATAAGACAACAAGTACTGAAAACATGGTGGGTCGTATTCCAAACAGTCCAATAGCAATCTCATCACAAGTGGGACCTCACCATCTCGGGCTGGCCCCCTGGCGCGCCCCCGTGAGTGTTCTCGAAGAGCTCTACACGTGCTGTCCCCTCGAACGTCTTGAGGTCGCCGACGAAAGACTCCCACCGCTCGTCGCTCGCGATGGGCGCGCTCACATACGCGAACACGTCCATCTCGCGCACGAGCTCCCCAAGCATCGGCAGCACCGCGTCCATCGCGCGCGCCTCCATCGCCTGTTGCGCGGCGCACCCCAGTCCAGCGTGCTCGACATACCACGCTGCATCGAGCTTGACTACGCTCGCGACGTACAAGTCGATGAGTGCGGGCCGCACGCAATGCGCGAGCGCCGCGTCGTACGCCATCCGGTGCCCGATGGCCTCCACCATCGGCTGGCAGCGCGGGAGTATGAGCCGGTTCGCGTCTTCGCCCCGGTGTTGACCCACACTTTGAACGATGACGCGCAGGTCGGAAAAGAGCGCGGCTTCGTGACGCGCGAGAAGAGAATCAGGGTGCGTCGAAGGCGGGAGGGTGTACCGTCCTAGTAGCAGCTCGTTGACCAACTCTGGACAAGCGAGTAAGCGTGGGAAGGAATGGAATGCGCGAGGATAACGTACTGATAGACAGTGCGAGGACGTCGCCCTCCGCAATGGCCAGTCCTCGGATCTCGCTCTGGGGGTAAAACGGCGAGGTACATGAGTCCACGGATCTACGAAAGCGTTGCGTGATTGCTTACATGTATACGGGTCATCTGGTTGTGGGCAAAGAGACCTTGCGCGCCGCAGCGCTCAGAAACACTCAACGCGCCTTGCTGCGAGTGCTGCACCATGACCGCCTTCAGAATCGCCGCGATCCCGTGCCTCACTCGTCCGTCGAGGCTCTTGTCGCAGAAGCGTGAGATTGCCCAGCGCTGCAGCGCCTGCATCACGTACGCGCTCGCCGCGACCGTGAGGATGGGCCCGTGTTGTGTGCGGAACGACAGAATGGGCACCTGCTTTGACGGGCTGCCAACCTTGCGACGAAGGGAGTATAGCGCGCCGATGGTCGCATAGCATTGCATCGCTGACAGCGCAACGCCAGTGATGGCTATAGTTCCGATGGAGACGCGGTGGATGATATCCATGAGATTCGCGTGGACGTTAGGGGGCTGGGCGAGGGTGCCGAGCAGGGCACCCCGGGACAGCCGGACGTTGTGGAACGTGGTCAGGGAGTGCATGACTGGATTCGGGCCTTCGCGGTAGGGAAGCAACCTTGAAGGAATGCGTCAGCCTCTGCATGCATGCGTCCGAGTATGGAGTGATGTTGGTTCCGAAACAACGTACCTGGACCGGACGCCGCTGCACATCTGTCTCCCGTCATTGAGAGAGACAAGGAAAGGTCGATGCCCTCGGGCCTCACCGTTGACGATCAATTTGGCGAAGACAACGGCCACACAGGGGAGGCCTGCTGGAACAGTGGGAGGCATAAACCTTTCGTGGAGATGACTTCAATGAATGCTCGCGACCAATCGGATTGCTACATACTTGGCAGAACTAGGTGTTGGCGAGTTCAGAATGAAGTCCCCCGACGGGAGGAGGGTGGCTGTGGTTTCTATGTTACTGATGTCAAGTCCGTGTCCAAGTTCAGTCAACATGTACTGTCCACTGGAGGGTATGCTCAGGATACAAGAAACCGAATACTTGGACGACGAGGCGTACTGTTTTCGGTACCGAAGAAGGTCTTCCACCAGGGGCAAAAGTTCTGGTCGTCGAACCGCGTAACGAGCTATAGTTCCCGCGCAGAGGTTGTACTGAATCGTAAGAAGCATCATAGCTGCGCCATCTAGCATAGCAACAGGATCGTTATGGAGCTGCCAGAACTTCGGCGTAAGCGAGAGGAGGTCGTGCATTTTGATATCTGGAAGCTTGATCAGACAATTATCGTCGTATCATGAGACCAGAGCGCACCATACGAGAGGGAGATCTCCTTTGCTTTCCCATACGACAGGATCGCGCGAGCGGTGTGGTCGAGGTAATGATTCGGTGTTGAATACAGGGGAGAGTGAGAAAGGTGGACAGTACGACGGGGGGATCCTTCGAATGACATCTGGGCGTCGTAGAATGCGTCTCGAGGGAATTGGGGTATGAATATGGGGACGGTTCGCTTTGCGACATACTTATACCTCGAGGATGACCGTCGCCGGATTGCTGACGCGAACTGTGGGAGAGTCTAGAACAACAGGGCAGGGTGCGCGGTACGCCGTTGCTAGTTGAGGGGTGCTTCTCGCTCTTCTCTTTCTTGCTTCCTGCTGGATTCTCGTTGCACTCCGGATTCTCAGGAGAATTGGGCATCGAATCTAAGATGAAGCTGCAGGCTGGAGACGCTCGTCGATCTCGATTTCTGTTCGTCAATACCATGATTGTCCAGGTGAAGCTCTCCCATGTCTTCAAACAGAGCTCGTGCAATGCTCTCTGTGCTGAGCGCTGGACGTCTCCATACGACCACAATCTGGGCCTGATACCACAGCGTCTGAGATATGGTGTTTGACACTTCATCAGCTTCGGCGCACAAGAGCGTACTGCAGATGGACGTCATCGGGTAGCGACGCCTGCAGACAATGGTAGGAATTATGCTAGTGGTCAGCTATGGCTTACGGTTACATTGTACTGCTTACCTCAAAACGTTAATTGCAATAAGCTGGAGATAGTGTACCGATGACACCGTGGCCAGAGCCATTGCATAGTCAGTGGTAAGATAATGACGGCCTGCACTTATCGCGGGTGCCGTATCTCGATTCTCAAGAGATACGCTGCGGACATGAATGAGCATCCGCATGTTTGATCTGCGCCTGATGCTGCGCCAGGATTGAAATGCGTCATCGGACCAGTGGAGGTGCATCGTTCATGATACAGCGCAGTTACTTCTGGTAGGGTCTCTCAAGCTTCCTGCAGAGAAACGGGCGGTCGGGAATAGGAGCTTTGCGCGCCATGGGTCGTAAACGCCGTCAGGGTCGCCTGCCGAAAAGGTACCGTTAGATGTGCCTCCACAACGAACAGTAGCGATGCCGTCGCACTCGCATCTGAGGTTCTGACGCTTGTGCGGAGCTCTTCGGTCGCTCATCGTAAGGGCGCCCGTTTCACGCAGCATGCCCAGTAAGCCGCGTCCAGGGCTAAGGCCTAAGAGATGGTGGCGCCGTTTCTGTGCATAGTTTGGGTTGCGGGGCGTACAGTCCAGAAGGTACGCGTAACTTCGGAGAATGTGTTTCATAGAACATGACTGAACAGACTGCTGGCATGGTAGCTACTCGACCGACTCGAGAGGTACGTTGTCAGGAGATCTCAGTTTTCGCAGCGCCGGAAGCCCAGGAGGGAGAGCAATGTGACAGGATATGCTGGATAGAGCTAGGTATGGCGCGGAGCCGAGTAGGATTAGATTTAATCCCCCATGCAGCACGGAACGCTCAGACATTCGGTGGACCACCGAATGTATGGGTCCTGCAGCAGGTTGGGACGACGCGCGGCGAGGTCACCTCTCCGCATGGCCACTCGAGATTTATTTCTGGCCTGTGCAAAAGGGTCAGATAAAGATTCGCATATGGGTACCCGGGTGGGCACCTACTGATGCATCTGGCCTACATTAATATGGTCTGGACCTTTCAGAGTCTCTATAGAGCATGATCGCTTTCACATCTTTTACTTCAAGCTCACCGCTTGCGCATGACGCACAGACCATACGTACGGTACAGTATCATAACGGTGCCATACTGCGGAGTAGACGCGATTCATCCGCAGGCGAAATGTAGGATTGGCAGTAATAGTAGTCTGTTCACGGGCAGAGGATTGTCGGAGGACAACATTGCGGGGTTTGCGTGGTGGTGGGTGAGAACAATGTCTATAAGCGCTCACATGGTTTCGGATGACGCCAACTAGCTATGGAATCTACCATCGGTTCTGACTGCGCGCCCTTGCTCATCTCCTCCGGCACAGGAAGCAGCAGAGAAGATCTTGTGTTTCGTCAGTACCAATAACAGCCATGTTGCTTGCGCAAGCTTCGAGTTGTGCAATGGATCAGTCCAAGAAAAGTTGTCACAGCTCCGCTCGGTTCATCTCCTCCTCCAAGGCTTCTTTTCTTGCACTCTACGGTGAACGTCAACGTATTTGGACGGGCTTAAGCTTCTGCGTCCTGCGGTTTATCCGATGTTACCACAAGACATCTCGTCGTGGCCTTACTAATATCGTTTGCCGCCAGCTTTTCCTCCAGGCACACGGCGACAGCGCTCGTGCGTGATTGATGGCCGACGACGATGAACAAGTAGACCTCGACTGCGTAGCGCAGTCCGCAGATAGTAGTAGGCAGGAAATGACAGATTAAAGCCGGTCAATAGCCGTTTATCTTCTGGCCTCGTAATCTCTGACCATCACTTGTCCTAGAACGGACGACGCGTCAGCTTTGAGCAAAGTTCGTACAAGTAGCACGCGGTCTGGTGGTAGACGCGTCATACAATCTCCTCAGCGCGCGGTCAAGGAGACGCGTCTCTCGTCATCTCTCGCCGATAACCATCGAACCTGGCCATGGCCATGTTCGCCCATATGTGCGTATTGAGAGCTTCCGTCTTACCCATTGATTGACCCCCGGGTAGGCCCACTACGTATGAACCTTCCCACCTCATCCTCTGGGGGGGTCTCGCGATATCATGCATTGGCCTGTTGCTACAAATGCTTCGCTCTGCCACTCATTTCTCCAAAAATGTACGACCTTGTCTTCCCACCGACGATCACATCAGCACGGCAATAGATGGCGGCTCTCTTCAGGACCTCATTGAACGGTCCAGTGGGCGCACCATTTCCATCTATCAGGCGCTCCGCTTGCTGTCCTGCGTCGCTCTGCTGTGCTTGTCTGTCGCGACCAGTATTTTCGACTCTCATACGCTCGACGGCATCGCCGACCCGGAATGGTGGGTGCGACTCACTCAGTGTGAAATCTATGTAAGCACTACATGTAGCATATTCTGTCGGCGTTGAGCTAACCTGTCACAGGCTTATACAAGCGCCCTCGCACTAGCGTCCGTGCTGATACCTCGTCGCCGTGCTCTGTTTTCTGGCCACCTTTCGCTTGTTCTAGTACTTGTCTGGGTGGTGTACGTCTACCGGAATCTGGTTCCCTTGGGCACCACCAATTTGAGCCCGGCGGACGCAAACGAAGGGGTGTTGCTTTGGATCAAGATGGCGATTCTGACCGAGGCCGCAGTGCTTCTACCGCTGTTCATGCCCCCTGGTAAACCCGAGGTCCACACGCTCTCAGTACGTATTGTGTATTCAGCTAGAATATCTTCTCTGACTGCATTGCTACAGGGAGCAACAGAGTATCTCAACGAGGAACAGGCTGCGAGCTGGTACTCGCAGAGAGTTTTTAGCTGGCTTAACGGGACCGTCGCGAAAGCACATCAAGTCGACCACATGCCGCTTGAAGACTTACCTGCCCTAGGTCACGCTGACAGTACGAGCATCCTCATCGAAGGTTGCTTGAAGGCATGTCTCGTAATAATTCTGTAGGGTTGAGGAGATGCTTACCATGCTTGTGCGACGACAGCACCTCGATCCATTACAAGCTAAGAATACACATGTCGTGTGGGGTTTTCTTCAAATTCATCGTAAGCTGAGGCAACGTCTTGACTCCTATCGCATGCACATGTTGACGCTAGTTTATCAGGTTCCCAATTTCTTCTCGGCGCCCTAGCGCTGGCTGTTTCCGTGAGTAGTGAGCCTGCATGGCCGCCGTGTCATCTAATCACCGCATAGTCTACGTTCGGACTCTCCTGGCCCTTCGCCACACAAGGCCTCCTATCGTGAGCTCACCACTGTGGTTACTCTCACGCTCGAACTCAGTGCTCGGCAGGTACCTCGAAGAGGGACACAATGATTCCAACATCCAACCATGGGTGTGGGTGCTACTTCTATTTGTTGGCCCGACGCTCGCGACGATCTGCTCAGAGTGGCACCAGTGGACCATGGTGTGTCATCTTTTCCTCACGTCAATCAATGTCCCGCCGCACTCGTGCTTAGCTTTCAACCCGGCCTTTCGCCTTTAGAACCGCGTGAGCATCCGCAACGAGGCAATAATCACCCAATTACTCTTCCAGCACGCCTTGCGCATCCGCGTCAAGTCCGACACGCCCGGCGAGAGCGAGGGCGATAGCAAGGATGCGACCAACGGCAGCACTTACGAGGCTAGAGGCTCAGAGCCAAAAACCGATTTCTTCGTGGGACGACTGAACAATCTTGTCACGAGCGATCTTGCGAATATTACCGAAGGGAACAAGCAGTTGCTTATACTCCGTCAGTCTTCATGCCCACGTGCCTTTGTAGAGTGAAAGCCTTCTGATAATGTCTTTGTATCACAGTGGTTGAAGCTCCGGTCCAGATGGGCGTCGCAATCGCGTTCATGTATAGTGTCTTGGGGTGGAGGTACGTTCTCGCGCCCTGTACCGTATACTACGGCTATGTAACGAGCGATGGTACATTGCGGTTTTTGATAGCGCGATCGTGGGGCTCGCTACGCTTGTCGCTCTGCTCCCGATTCCCGCCTACCTCAGCGGCTGGATCCAGGCTTTCCAGAAGAAGATGATGGACAAGGTGAGACCCCGTGTTATCGTTCGCCATGGACACGCAGCTTACTCAAATAAATACTAAGACGGACGCGCGAGTTCAGCTTATCAATGAAGGTATGCAAACCCATTGTAATTGTGGATTGCTGGAACTTACGCGATGCACACGGGTTTATAGTGCTCAATGTCGTCCGCATGATCAAGCTCTTCGGCTGGGAGCAGCGCGTAGCCGCGCAGATCGAGGAACGAAGGCAGGCAGAGCTCGTGCTCCTCAGCAAGTCACGGTGGCTCGAGATCCTGAACAACTTATTCAAGTACGTGTGCTAGGCGTAGCTTCGGAGCCACTGGATATTGAGGCTCGCACAGCTATAGTATCCCACTTGTCACTATGGCAGTCACATTTGGGTTCTATGTACGTATCCTTTTGACGTCGAGGATGCCAGTTTAATGATGATAAATTACACAGACCGCTGTAATGGGGCAAGAATTAACAGGTGTGTGAGGGTGCAGTGAGCAGTCAAGTCAACGTACTGATGGTGTCTATAGCATCGAAACTATTCTCGTCCAATGCAGGTACCCCGTGCTGCATTCACCTCTCGACGTCTGCCCCCTGACAGCCCACGAACAGCATTCATTCTGATCCAGACGGAAATGCACACGATCTTCTTCGTGATCCCAATCTTGACACAAGGTGTGTTAGACAGACATCTTGTCACGGTTTTGACGGCTTAAGTTCAAATCAATAGCGCGTGTGTCTCTCGACCGTATCAACGACTTCTTACATCAGGTAGGTACTCTCCACACCGCTCATCACGCTCGTCTTCCCTCATGTCCTCCTAGACTGAGTTGCTCGACGAATTTTCCCAAGACAACGAATCCTCAGACTCCACAGCCTCATACCTCCACCCTCCTACCGAGTCTGCCATCATCGGAATCAAGGGCACCTCCTTTACATGGGCAAACGACGCTCCCATCCGGACTCCCTTATCCGCCGCCACTCCCTCAACTGGTCGTTCCGATCGGCGCTTCGTCCTGACCATCGACGGGGAGCTATTTTTCAAGCGCGGGCGGACGAACCTCACCATCGGCCCCACAGGTTCGGGCAAGACCAGCTTGCTGATGGCCCTCTTGGGCGAGATGCACGCGCGATTTGACGGGCCGGCATCATTTGTGAGTCTGCCGCGCGAAGGGGGCGTTGCGTATGCGGCGCAAGAGTCGTGGGTGTTGAGCGATACGATCAAGGTGAGTGGTTGCTTAATTACAAGGTTGGTAGACGTAGGTCAGGAAGCTGATGCGCATTACGGTAGAATAACATTCTCTTCGGGGCACCTTATGATGAGACGCGGTACGCGAAAGGTAGGGCTCCCGAGCTCGTTTCATTGGCCTACTCTGATAGACATCCTCGTACATAGTAATCAAGCAATGTGCGCTCGAGCGCGATCTGAGCCTCTTCGATGCGGGAGACCAGACCGAGGTCGGTGAGAGAGGAATCACGTTGAGGTGCGTAGAGTGTATCATTCTTGCCTTCGTATACATACTAATGTTCTGTCCCACAGTGGCGGACAGAAGGTCAGGATATCTTCTCGTGTTTTCTTCCTACGTAATCTGTTAACGCAAATATATGTATAGGCACGCATCACGCTTGCACGTGCGGTATATTCATCCGCAGATATACTTCTCTTGGATGATGTGAGAGATCTTGCTCTTCGCAACCGTGTTTTCGCTGAGTTGGCCTGCCACTGTAGGTCCTCGCGGCCCTAGACGTGCACACGGGTCGGTGGATCGTCGACCAGTGCTTCAAGGGCGACCTCATCCGCGAACGCACAGTGATCCTCGTGGTATGAATGTTCGGCGTACTTCTTTCTACGTGATACTCAAACCCACCACCACAGAGTCATAATGTCGCGCTTATCCGCCCGATCGCGGACTTCGTCGTTGCGCTGGGCTCGGACGGACACATAGCTAGCCAAGGCAGCCTTGACAA
Source organism: Trametes gibbosa (assembly GCA_022606055.1). Classification (NCBI taxonomy): domain Eukaryota; kingdom Fungi; phylum Basidiomycota; class Agaricomycetes; order Polyporales; family Polyporaceae; genus Trametes; species Trametes gibbosa. Next base: position 15,772 of record JABYQJ010000067.1, on the reverse strand, counting down.
GACTTTGAGAGAAGACGGCGAACTGCTGAGTGAACTGGCCTCAGAGGAAGAACTGCTCAAGAACACGAGCGAAGAGTTGAACAAGCCAGAGCTGGAAGGGAAGAATGCTTCGAAGAACGGAAAGCTGGTTGTTGCTGAGGAGATCAAGGAGGGGCAGGTGGGGTGGGAGACATGTAAGCGGTTTTTCTGACTGGTTTTTCTGAGATGTGATACTGATAGGGTCGATTCAGTGCGACTTTTCTTCATGAACACGTCCAAAACACCTAGACTATACTGGGCGGTATATATGATCATGATGGCCGTCACTCACAGCTTCTTCAACAGTCAGGTTGGGCCCTGTCCGTTTGTTGCTGCAGGTCATTACTAACTATGTCTAGTCCTACTACTTAGGCATTTGGGCTGCGCAATACGAGAATCACTCACCTTCAGAAATATCCGTTGCCTAGTAAGTCAATCCGGTTGACATCGGAGGCGAGCGGTTGACATATATCTCTCGCAGTTACCTCTCCATATACGGCCTGCTCGTGCTTCTTACCATCATAGCGTATGGAACGGCGTGGCTGTTCTACATCATCGGCTCGAAGCATGCTTCGAGGATCATTCACAGCAAATTGGTGTCGTCCATTTTAGGCACGACCCTAAGGTAGGCCTGCCTTCCGATATCTTTATCTGAATATTATTGCTAATGGGCATTCAGATGGCTCGACAAGACTCCCACATCCCGCGTCGTGGCCCGGTGCACAGCCGACATCCAAGCGGGTGAGATCTCTTGCCACAACTGCTACCCTACGAGGCTAACAGGCCCATCTATAGTCGACACATCCTTGCCTAGATATGTTCTCGCCGTGATCGAGACAATCATCTTCATGACGCTCCGCATCGTCGCCGTAGCGCTTGTCGCGCCCATTTTTATCGTCCCCGCCATCGTCGTAGGTGCCGCTGGTGCGCTTCTGGGCAGGATCTACATGAAGGCACAGATCTGCGTGAAGCGCGAGATGAGCAACACACGTGCGCCTGTTATTGGGCACTTCAGTTCGGCCATATCCGGGATCGGTATGTCCTTCCCAGCACAGGGCTTATGGGTCGCTGATGAGCCACAGTTTCTATTCGTGCATATGGCGCGCAGGAGCAGTTTAAGAACGAGTCGTACCTCCGGGTCGACCGGTACAGCCGTGCTGCGTTCACCTACAATGGCCTCAACCGGTATGTCTGACTTGGGAGTCATGCCTCGCGCACAGTGGATCTTATACATGCTACCATAGGTGGGTCACGGTGCGGGTAGATGCTATGGGCGTGTTGCTCTCCGTGCTTCTTGCGGCCTATCTGGTGTACGGTCCTCACATCAGCGCATCTAATGCTGGGTTCGCCATGACCATGGCAGGTGAGTCACGACGGAGAAACGCCGATGGTCGGTGATGTCTGACCTGTGAGATCACTACCAGTGGGGTTTAGTGCGACGATCCTGCAGTGGGTGCGCTTGGTCAACTACCTCCAGATTTCGGGTATGCATCACCGGCCTTCTTATGTGTATGACATCGCTAATGTTACTTTGTTTTTAGCGAACAGGTTGGTTGCTCTTTGAAACACGCTGATGCCGTGACTCACCATTCTCCCAAGCCTCGAACGCGTGCAACAATATCTTACTATCGAGCAAGAGGAGAAACCGACCACCGACGGCGTTCCGCCCGCCTACTGGCCTGCTAGCGGTGACTTGCGCGTCGAAAAGCTTTCCGCACGCTATTCGGAGGTGGGCCTTCATGCTAATATGCCACGACTCTTCCTGAAATTGAGAGTGTCCAGGATGGGCCTCGTGTTCTTCACGAGATTTCTTTCGAGGTGAGGTCAGGGGAACGCATCGGCATCGGTAGGTCTGCGAAGTGTGTTTCATTGTGATGTAGGCTGACATACGGATCCAGTCGGTCGCACAGGCAGCGGAAAGGTATCGCATTTAGAGCTTGCACGTTATGCCTAGGATGTTGACGCGGTGGCATCCACCAGAGCTCCTTGACTCTCTCCCTGCTGAGGTGCATTTTGACCGAAGGAACAGTGTACTACGACCGAATCGCAACCAATACAATCAACCTCGACGCGCTTCGCTCCAATATCACTATCATTCCTCAGACAGTACGTTTCTGAACATTGATCGTACCCTACAGCACTGCTCTGATCTTTGTCCCTTGCTAGCCCGAACTGTTGAGTGGGACGCTCCGGAAGAACCTCGATCCGTTTGACCAGCACGACGACGCGACACTCAACGACGCCCTGCGTTCTGCAGGTCTCTTCTCGCTACAGGAGAGCGAAGACAGTGCGCGGCTCACGCTCGACTCGGAGATCACGGGCGGCGGTGGGAACCTGTCCGTGGGCCAACGCCAGATCCTTGCGCTTGCGCGGGCGATCGTGCGGAGAAGCAAGCTGCTTATCCTGGATGAAGGTACGCTCTCAAGACGATGGTATCGTATCAGGTTCTCTCACGCCGAGTATTTCTATGTCCCCAGCTACTTCAGCCATTGGTAAGAGGCGATCATCCACTTCGGCAGTGAAACATGGAGTGCTGAACTGCGTACACAGACTACGAGACGGATGCGATCATTCAGAACTCCCTCCGCGAGGAACTCGGCCGGGACGTCACCGTGCTGACTGTAGCGCATCGCCTGCAAAGCATTATGGATGCCGACAGAATCGTGAGTGCAGTTCCATCCTCCCACAAAATTCGTATACGTGGATATATACTGATTCGGATGGCCACTTCAGATGGTCCTTGACGCAGGCCGAATCGTAAGTCGGCTTCTTTGTGCGCCCGCCCCCACACGATGCATATGGCTGACACCAATGCAGGTCGAGTATGACGCCCCACGTAAGCTCCTGGAGAGACAGAATGGGTACTTCCGCAGTCTTGTGGATGGAAGTGGGGACAAGGCTGCGTTGTGTGCACAAGCTGGGTATGACCTAGTGTCCTCATAGGGAGGTCAAGAATCCTCGGTCGCGGGCTCATAGCTTGGAGATTATGTTTCAGATGTCATCACAAGGTTGTGTATAGTTCTTGAATATGATTTGACGCTATGGCTTCGGGACGATATAGATTTGAGCTACGGCCTGTGATAGCTACTCTCGCACACGAATGTCACGGATGCTGCCGCCCAGCCTGATAATAACATACCGGGGGGTGATGATCGATGGTCCCGGGCCCGTCCGCGGCGCGGCATATGAGCCAAATGACGCGATCTACTACTCAAATCGCGTCCGGAGGGTTCATACGACATATATGCAAGACGAACTTACTGCAATTGATGTGGGCCGGTGTCACGGTGCCGATGCCATGAGCTTGTGCAAGGATGATGGCGGCGTGGTAGCGTTGAGATCCACGCGGCAGCCTGCAGGTGCGGCGATAGCGCTGTTGCCATATCTGGAATTGGATTTCTCTACATAGCTGCGCCGGCCTCGATGTGAGTTTCAGACTCCTCCACACCGTGCGTGAAGCTCGTGATTGATTCGTATCCTAATGCTAATAACATGTCTCCTGAGAGAAGCAACCTTGTGTTCGTGAAGGCAGTGTCAGGAGGAGATACGCCCTGCGTGCACCTAGGCGGTACTAGTACAGAAGTAACCTATGCCACCATCGGGGCCGCCGGACAAACACGTCGACATGTTCATATTCACCGTTGTTTGTCTCGGAAGGCTCAAAGTCGTCAATGTGATGCACATATACGACTACTCGAAGTGCTGAAGCTGAAGGGTCCGAGGGAGCACGACTTTGCGTACACCGTCCAACATCTGAATCTCTGGTCGCGGACTGGATACCCCGTCGTGGGATTCCGCCGATAGATGTGCGCCTGACCATCGCCGGTATCTGACTAGCTGTCTCCTTGAACACCATCCATAGACGCGTGAGTCACGGTCAGGTCCCGTTGAGGCCGATACAAATAGCCTCATCTGTGGGCGACCGACGCGTCTTGCGACCTATCCTAACCTGAGTGGCCTGAAAAGCTTAAGAAGACACGTTATACAAACTAGGACGGATCCCCGTTCATCTCAGCGTCACCATGGACATATTCTTCAACCTGTAAGTAAGCGCTGGCGGCCTGTACGGGACCAAATTGGCTGATGTGTTTCCCTTATAGGTCCGACGTGTACGAGCCTTGCCAGTTCATCCTTCTTGTAGGCGTAGCCCTCTCCGTCGTAGGACTGGTAGTGCAAACTATTCGCGGAACATGGAAACCTTGCAAACCGAAAGGTGTTCTAACTGATTCTGCCAGTCACGGTGACAATCATACGAGCTCGCCGTTGCGTGAAGGAGACAAACCATGCCAGCAGTTTGTCGAGCGTTCAGGAGGTCATGCTATTCTCACCTTCAAGCTTGTGCAATTGCTCTCCTGTGTTGCCTTGCTATGCTTGTCCATCGCAAGTGGTGTCCTGGGCGATCATGGTCTGGACAGCGGATCTACGCTCCAGCGGTGGGCAAGGCTAGTGCAATGGGAGACTTACGTGCGTACCTCACGTTCTTGTATCGTCATGATAGTGACTGGATATCTGCGGTAGGCCTATACAAGCGTTCTCGCGTTGGCGGTTGTACTGGTTCCCCATCGTAGTTCTGTGCTCTCTGGCCACCTCTCCTGTGTGCTAATCTTAACCTGGGTCGTCTATGTCTACCGAGATATCGTGCCACTTGCAACAACAACTATAAATCCGGCTGATGCGGACGAAGGCGTGCTCCTCTGGGTAAAAATGGCGATTTTGACGGAAGCTGCAGTGTTTATTCCCCTCTTCATGCCACGCGGAAAGGGCGACGCTTCGGTACGTGCTACGTTATCTATCCAAATTCTGCAGCTCCGAACATGTTCTATCAGCGAGACGCAGGCTTGAACAAGGAACAGGCTGCGGGCTGGCTTTCGCAAAGGATATTTAGTTGGCTCGACGGGATCGTTTTTCAAGCTCATCGCGTCGACCACATTCCGCTCGACGAATTCCCCCCGCTCGCGGATGCTGACAGCACAAGAACTCTCATCAAGGGCAGTCTGAAGGTATATTGCCTGGATGAAGGCCGACCCCCTCAGTATTGAGTCTATTGTGCGAACAGTTCCTCGACCCATTGCAAACAAAGAAAAACACGCATATCATATGGGGTTTTTTGCGCACCTATCGTGAGTACAGCTAACCTCTAGCATATTTCTAGCACCTGATAGTCGAGTAACAGGTTCCGATATACTCCTGAGCACCCTCGTAGTCACGATTTCTGTAAGTCAGCACTTCAGTCGAGGCCTCTGCTTGTATAACATGTGCGCCAGTCCGTTTTCAGTCTCTCGTGGCCTGTCGCTACACAAGGCCTGCTCTTGTGAGTGCTGTCTCGTCACAATGATGTCCTCGCCTCACCTCTGCGTAGCTATCTCGAAGAGGGACACCCACAATCTACAGTTCGGCCATGGGCATGGGTTCTGCTTCTCTTTGTGGGGCCGACACTGTCGACTGTCTGCGGGGAGTGGTACCAATGGATAATGGTTGGTCGATGCTCCACTGCACCTGCTGTACACATACTCATCGCCACTGTTACCCTCCTATGCGTCCATAGAGTCGCCTCAGTATACACAATGAGGCGATCCTCACCGAACTGCTCTTCCAGCATGCCCTCCGAATACGCGTGAAGTCCGAAACATCCAGCGACGACGAGGGTGCCAGCACAGCGGTCGGTGATGTGAACGAATCGGGCGTTGCAAAAGCGGCCGAAAACGCGAAGCCAAGGAGCAACAACTTCGCTGGGAGACTCAACAATCTCATTGCGAGCGATTTGAAGAGTATCACAGATGCGAATGGGGTCTGGCTTATCTTGCGTGCGTTTCTGGTTTCTACATGTAGTTTCATGGGCTGTTAACTTCAATTTGGGTGCGTATGGCTGTAGTCGTTCAAGCCCCGGTGAAGCTCGTCGTTTCGATCGTGTTCATGTACAACGTGCTGGGATTAAGGTACGTCTTCGTGATTCTATGTTAATAATAGAACAATTAATGTGATCATTTGTCGTAATTGTAAAGCGCTTTCGTCGCATTGGGGACGCTCGTCGTTCTCATCCCGATCCCGGGCTACATCAGCGGCTGGATTCAACTGTTCCAGAAGAAGATGATAGGCAAGGTAAGACGCCCCTGACAGTGTACATATCGTGACCCTCTGAAGTCTATGTTCTCGAAGACTGACGCGCGAGTACAACTCATTCATGAAGGTAAGCTACAGAGCCGACTCCATTGTATGATAAATCACTCCGACTAATGGGCTCCAAGTGCTGAACGTCGTTCGCATGATCAAGCTCTTCGGGTGGGAACAGCGCATGGCCACACGGATTGAAGAGCGTAGGGAAGCGGAGATCGTCTTCCAGGGCAAGTTTAGATGGTTGGAAATTATCAACAGTTTCACGAAGTTTGTTCTCCTTCAAAGGATCATAAAGGATCATAGATATGCTCGTGAAACTGACATTCGACTAGTTATAGCATCCCCCTCGTCACCATGGCTATCACTTTTGGGTTCTATGTCAGTTTTTCTCCCAACACTCAGGCCATGCGGCCTTTAACGTGGAATGTTTTAGACGGCCGTGATGAAGCAGGAGCTTACTGGTGAGTGTTTCGAACTGGGGTTGGTAGTTGCGACGCTGATAAAGTGCTGTAGCGTCCAAACTGTTCTCGTCCAATGCTGGTGAGTTGTCAAGAAGCCATAGTAACATAGTCACCAACCTCTGTCACAGCATTTATCCTGATCCAGTCACAAATGCACTACATGTTCTTCGCAATCCCGGTACTTACGCAAGGTATGCAATGCTGCGGTGCATAGCCTCATGATCTCATTCCGTTCAGCCCGCATCTCACTCGACCGGGTCAACGACTTCATGCTCGACGTACGAAATGACTCTATTCGCCTTCTTGGGACACCTTCGCTGACGCTCTTTGAAGACCGAACTGCTCGACGAGTTTACCCTGCCGGAAGAGGATGAAGCCCCGACAATCGAAGCTATCAGCATACCGCACGAACACGCGCTCCTCGGAATCAAAAATACCTCGTTTACGTGGGCGAACGACGACGCCACTGTCGAGACACCCGCATCCACCAGTTCGGGGCGCAGGCCGGGGCGGCGGTTCGTTCTGAACATCGACGGAGAGCTCTTGTTCAAACGCGGCCAGATGAATCTCATCATCGGCCCCACTGGATCAGGAAAAACGAGCCTGCTGATGGCACTACTGGGCGAAATGCACGCAAGGCCGGGCGGGCCAGACTCATTTGTCAGTATACCGAGGGATGGGGGCGTTGCGTATGCGGCGCAGGAGTCTTGGGTGCTGAGCGATACTATTCGGGTGAGGAGGGGTATGATCTTACAGTATCGACAAGCGCGTGAGGCGGCTTATGCGGCTGATCATAGAACAACATATTGTTCAATGCGCCTTACGACGAGCCACGATATGTCAAAGGTAAAATGTTAGGCTTTATGTTAGCATTCCGCTGCTGACGAACATATGTTCTATAGTCATCAAGCAATGCGCGCTCGAGCGTGACCTCAGCCTTTTTGATGCGGGTGACCAGACTGAGGTCGGCGAGAAGGGAATCACACTGAGGTAGGCACCTCTGACTCATTTATCCATCTCGTGCTGATAGTCATGCGTACGGCGTCCCAGTGGAGGGCAAAAGGTCATTATCAGATATTCCGTGTAATGTCTCCGTGCATACTAACTTGCGCACGGACTAGGCTCGCGTCACGCTTGCCCGCACCGTGTATTCTTCAGCGGAGATTCTTATCTTGGATGATGTGAGATGCCTAGCGCTACACAGATGCGCATATCCTAATCTGGTCTCGGTCTGTAGGTCCTGGCTGCTCTTGATGTCCATACTGGCCGGTGGATCGTCGATCATTGCTTCAAGGGGGAACTTCTCCGCGGACGCACCATCATCCTTGTGGTATATGACAATGATCTGTTCACTCCGTCAACTTCACTGACTAACTATGGCAGAGCCACAACGTCGCCCTCACTCGCCCTATTGCGGACTTCGTCGTCGTTCTCGGGACGGACGGACGAATTGCGAGTCAAGGAAGCTTTGACAAAACCCTACAAGACGGCGTCGAACTTTTGAACGAACTAGTCCTAGAAGAGGAGCAACTCAAGGTGGCAAGCGAAGTAATCGACAAGCCCAAGTTAGAGGCAGAGGATGCGCAGAAGAACGGGAAGCTCATCGTTGCCGAGGAGATTAAGGAAGGTGAAGTGGGTTGGGACACATGTGAGTAACGCGGATCTCATTGTATTGTAAAAGCCCTTCTAACCTTGAATCGTCAGTGCGCCTCTTTGTCATGAACACATCCAAAACCCCGAGACTCTACTGGGTTGCGTATATCTTCCTGATGATAGTTACACACACATTTTTCAACGGCCAAGTAAGAGTAAATTTTGCGAATACCGTGTGTTCAGTGCTGACCATGGTGCCTAGTCCTGGTACCTCGGTGTTTGGGCTGCCCAATATGAGACTCATGCACCTTCCGAAGTATCCGTCTCATAGTACGGTATTCCCCGGTCGTATCATCGAAGGGAAACTCACATAGCATGCAGCTACCTCTCCATATATGCCGCCCTCGTCATTCTCACGATGGCGATATATGCATGCGCTTGGGCGTTCTATCTATTTGGCTCTATGCGCGCTTCAAGAATCATCCACAGGAAACTAGTCGATTCCATTTTGGGTACAACACTGAGGTACGGATGCTTTCCCGGACGTACTTGAAGTGACTGCTGACGAATTTACAGATGGCTTGACAAGACTCCCACTTCCCGTGTCATCGCACGGTGCACGGCCGACATGCAAGCAGGTATGAATCACAATTATACAAGTGTTGAATAAAATATGCTTATGCGATGCTATTCTAGTCGATAGAACCCTAGCTAGATATGTCTTGGCGGTGATGGAGAGCGCCGTCTTCATGTCGCTAAAGGTCATCGCCGTAGCCTTTGTAGCACCCATTTTCATTCTCCCTGCAGTCATTGTCGGGACAGCTGGCGGCGTTTTGGGCAAGATTTTTACGAAGGCCCAGATCTGCGTGAAGCGCGAGATGAGCAATACTCATGCGCCCGTGCTCGGCCATTTCAGCTCGGCCATATCTGGGCTCGGTATGTTGATAACAACTTGGGCTTTGTAGTGGCAGCCTCTCATGCGGGACTTACAGTTTCTATCCGTGCTTATGGTGCACAAGAGCAGTTCAAAGCGGAATCGTACTTGCGGGTTGACCGGTACAGCCGTGCCGCTCTGATCTACCATGGCTTGACCCGGTACGTCTCGTTCTTTGTATAGAAAACTGAGTCGATCTGAAAATTTTGCAGCTGGGTCACTGTCAGGGCAGATGCCATGGGCAGTTTACTTTCCGCAATCCTCGCTATCAACCTTATTTACGGCGTACGCATCAGCGCCTCAAGCGCAGGATTTGCGATGACCATGGCAGGTATGCGATCCTGAGGCGTAGACGATCTCACGATCTCATTTTTTTCCTAGTCGCATTCAGCTCAACGATTCTATTTTGGGTACGGCAGGTCAATATCCTGCAGATCTCGGGTATGTGGTACTTTTCTCCGCGTCAGGGGTATGGCTAAGTCAAAGTACGTATGTCAGCGAACAGGTCTGTTCCATCGTTCTCATTTATCATTTCCGGCACTGATCCTACTAAATATAAGCCTCGAGCGTATTCAACAATATCTCGACATCGAACAAGAGCCGAAACCCACTATTGACGGTGTTCCTCCCGCTTACTGGCCGGCTAGCGGTGACCTGCGCGTTGAACATCTCTCAGCAAGCTATTCTTCCGTGAGCATAGTACTTGACGAATTTTCTCCGGGAATTGATCGTCTAGGCAGGAGGGTTCCCGCGTCCTTCACAAAATCTCGTTCGAAGTGAAATCAGGAGAGCGCATCGGAATTGGTATGTCTTTCTGCCCTGTCCTAAAATGCTCTATGCTCACCTCTTACAGTCGGACGTACCGGCAGTGGAAAGGTGGGTCGTATCGCTCAATCGGAGGAGCGAGGTTTACTGACTGGACACACTATCTCAGAGCTCATTGACACTTGCCCTCTTGAGATGCATACTGACAGAGGGCGAAGTGTACTACGATGGTCTCTTGACGGATAAGATCAACTTGAACGTGCTTCGCTCCAACATAACCATCATCCCCCAGATGGTAAGTGCACCAGTCTCAAAACGTATGATGCGCATCCTATACAAACCCGTTCCTTTCCCTAGCCTGAGTTATTGAGCGGGACGCTCCGGAGGAACCTCGACCCATTCGGCCAGCACGATGATGCGACGCTAAACGATGCTCTGCGATCTGCAGGTCTCTTCTCGCTGCAGGAAAGCGAGGATAGCGGGCGGCTCACGCTCGACTCGGAGATCGCAGGCGGAGGCGGAAATCTCTCTGTCGGTCAGCGACAGATTCTCGCCCTCGCGCGGGCGATCGTTCGCAGGAGCAAGCTGTTGATTCTTGATGAAGGTTTGCTCACGAGATTCTAACTTCTATCACGACTGCTTACAATGTGTACACGCGACCCTAGCTACTTCGGCTATTGGTGAGCCATGCTCGTGTTTGATGGATGACAAGGTGTCTCTGAGTGATGTATACAGATTATGCCACCGATGCGATCATCCAGAACTCCCTTCGCGAAGAGCTCGGTAGGGACGTCACAGTGCTGACGATCGCGCACCGATTGCAAAGCATCATGGACGCGGACAGGATCGTGAGTATCGTCCTTCTCGACGTATGAGTACGCGACTGCACGGGTAGGCTGACTTAATCGTCTCCGCAAGATGGTCCTTGATGCGGGTCGCATTGTAAGTCCACTTATCCTATCCTTCATTGCGTGGTGACTGATGCACGGCATAGGTTGAGTACGACACCCCACGCAAGCTGTTGGATAAGACAGATGGCTATTTCCGTAGCCTTGTAGACGGAAGCCACGACAAAGCCGCGCTGCTGTCCCAGGCGGGCTTCGGACAGGCATCCCAGTATCTCTCGTAAAGCTTCCAGTGGACTAAGCGAGTATTGGGCAAAAAGCGCTACTTTCTGGTCTTAACGATAACGATGAATCGTACACGTGCCTACTTCAGTGTCAAGTCTTCGTTACGGAGCTGTCTACGCAGTGTCATTCTTCACGCTTTCTCGTAAAAGCGCCTCTGCCCAGGGGCCGCGCGACGTCAGTACGGCCTCGAAGGGCTCAGGGTACCTGTTTGGTAGCCCTGTGTCAGCATAGCAATACGAGGTCAAATTTACTAAACGAGGCGCACGAGATAACGCCTGCAGTCATTCTGCCCTCAAGTTTGACCGGAGTGCCGCTCGCATCGACGGGCGCACTGATCGTAAGCGTATGAAGCACAGTGGCAGTGAGAGCGAAGAGTGTGGCGTCCGCGAAATGGCGACCAGGGCATATCCTGAAAGGAATGCATCATGAATTCTGCAGGGCAACAGCATAAACATAGAAGGTCGATGCAACGTGCCTCCTACCGTAGCCGAATGCAATGTTCGCTGGGTCCAGAACGTCTGGATTGAGTTGTCCGTCCTTCAGGAACCGCTCTGGCATAAATATTTCTGGTGACGGATAGTCCTTCGGATCATTGAGAAATGCCCTGAAATACCAGAAGAGTGAACTCCGACGGATGCTGGAGAAAATAAGTTTACGACAGCGGTACTTATTAACGTACCATGCGTTCGGGACGACCATCGTTCCTTCAGGGATACAGTATCCGCGAAATATATCGGCTTTAGTTGACCTATGGGCTAATCCGAGCGGTGCGACGACCCTCCAGCGCAGACATTCCTTTACAAGCGCACAGAGGTAAGGTAGTGCGCCTCTGTCGGAGAAGTCAGGCAGCCGTTGTCGACCGATGACAGCGTCCAGTTCGTCCTGCGCCTGTTGCTGAACTTCTGGGTAGGATGCCATAGCGAGGAAGAACGTCTGAGCGGCAGACACGGGCTGTGAGGAGCATTGTTAGTGAATGTACCCGAAATCTCCGGAATCAACTGCGTGCGTACTGTGCCAGCACCCGCTGTGGATGCGAAGCGTTCGTCAGTTACGAGATCAGTATATTATGACTGTGAATGTACTGACCGGCGTATGCGGTGGCGGTGGCATCCCTGCATATCTGTCTTGCTTCGATTACTTCCTCATTGTTACCATGAATAGAGACGTCCTCGAAGAGGCTTCTCATCATCGAGGGGGGCGCGGTACCATCTTCCTGCAAAACATGTTACTCAATGCCGACGCATATGACGACAAAAGGTCAAACTCACGATCTTGGCGAGAGTATGTTCATAAGGGATGTCTCGCAATCTATGAACAATCGGACTCCACGCGCTCCCCTCGCGCTTAAATCCCGAGCCAGGGAACCACGTGGGAAGACGTGACAACGAAGGGAACGTCTCTACCAGATATTTTCCCGGGATGAAAGCAGCACTGAAAACTGCGAGTGCTGCTTCCACTATGTCCACGTATCTGTCGTGCAGGCCGTCGAGAACAATGCCATATGAGATACGCATAATCGTCGACGCCAAGACGCTGCAGCAGACGAGTCACAATGAGCACAAATCCATCAGTGTGTAGATATGTGGTAACAGTCAAGACGTACAGCCGGATATATCTCTGAACGTTTTCCGGGTCTTCTATGAGACGGAGTGCGAAGAGGTGAGCTTCACGCTTCTGCAAGTCACGGTACGAGGGTATTATGGACGGATTGAAGTGTTGATGAAAGGCCTGTCGATTCCGCTTCCATTCAGGACCGTATGGCTGAACGGTGAAAAGCCAGTCCCAGCCCGACCTACGAGGGTACGATTGTCAAAATAAAACAGGAGCTAAGGGGATAGATGTCCACCCACAACCGTGCCATGATAGACGTTTTCCTATCTGAGTAGATCGAAGAACGCTTCTCAAGAAGTTCAACGGCGGCCTCGTGCGATCCCAGAAACACCATGGGCTGTCCGAACACTTTGACGTAGACCACGTCACCTGGGAGTCACGCCCATCGTCAGCTTGGATCTTCGGAAAGTCCAGACTTGAAATACCATATCGACTGTTCAAGTCCCGGATTACTGACGGCATATTCTCCGTAGAGACATCCAGCGCATTTCCAATGAAGGGAAGAGGGCGTGGTCCGGGCGGGGTGCGTTGTTGACGGGTACGATGTCGCAAGCACTTTGACTCTATCATATAGAGGAGAAGGCTCGCACCGAGGCAGAGCAACAACACACGAGTCTCGAGCGACGCTATCATGGTGAGCAGAGGCCGCACGGGTGAGGGGTCTGGGGCACGCCTATGTGAGATTACTCGGTTGTCTTTATAATGTGCCGGATAATTGTGCAAGGGCGGCGTCTTCTATACCCGTAATGTCTCTATCAACCAACAGGTCTGTTTGGTTCTATAAGGTGGTTCGATTGAGAAATCAAGGTACTACCAAGCATGGAAACTGTACGCACAGCTAGCCAAGCAATGGGTACATCCACGTATGCATTGCAAACACTTGAGGCTTTCGCTATCTATCTCGCATTCTTGATAGATTCGATGACTCCGCCCGAGCCTACCGTACAGTGTGAATAGACCAGACTGGTACAAGGCGAGGTGCCGTTTACACGGACTAGAATGTTACCTTGTTCGCTTCAGGGAAGCTTCCCTGGTGATTTCGGCAAACATGATTGAGGATATGCGCCCGACCGCTGGTTATGAAGTTTTCAGATTACCCGCCACGTACGGGGCTGGAGGCACATGACAGAACCTAGCCACGCATCGAACGAGAGAAGGGGCTTCATGAGGTTCGTGATGGGTAGCTGCTGCCGTACCTTACGCGAGGACATCGAATTTAATGGATTGACTGCCATATCAAAGGAAATTATGCAAGTTATCATGTTGATGAGGACATCAATGCGTCGTTTGGGGGTCGCCGAGAGTATGCCCTTACAGGCGACTATCGCAGTTATTGACAGAGGCGTGTTGGGTTAGGAGTAGCACTCCAGGTTAGATCCGGCATCTGCCGGTCACTTCACACGTATATAGACCCCATCAGCATCAATATTTGCCTGGACTTATTGGTATGCTATGCATCGCCCGTAATCATAGTCGCGGTGAACTTGATCCTTGTCATATCGAAGAAATAAACTAAGCAGGAAATTCATTTCATCCATGCTACATCACATCAAGTACCACACATATAGCTCGTGCTACAACACCGCCCCTTCCAAACGCCGAACTACCTCGCAAGAAAGCAGTACGAATGGCGGGGATCATACCAAAACGTGATAGCAATCCAAAATAACAACAGCCAGAACCAGACCCAGTGCGAGCATAAACCCTTGACTCGTGCAGCAACGTTTCATCATTAACACGAAAACCTAAAGCTGGCCATCACAGGAAGCGCCTCACGAGTCCAGAGGGCTGTGGGGAAGAGAGACCGCGTTAGCGTCTTTACGTCGCATCTCGGGACACAGAACCCGCTCACATCGCAGGGATGGTCGTCTCAGGGCCTAATCAGTCAGATGGGCACACGGATAAGGGTCAGCGCAAGGCACAGCGTCAGGCAAGTAACGAACGTACCAGGCGCGGCAGAGAGCGTGGGGAAGGGCGTCGACGCGCACGCGGCCTCGATGTCAGCCATCGTCTTGCCTGCGGGGAGGAACGGGTCCGCGACCGTGCCGGTCGCGACGGGGATGACGTCCGAGCAGTCCGTGAGGGTCGTCTTGTCGAAGCCAAGGAGCGAGAGCTTGAGGACGGTCTGCTCGAATTTCTGGAGCATGTTCGCGCGGTCGACTGTGGGAAGGAAGACACCGCGGCGGTAAGTCCGGCGGTGATGTGGAGCAGATGCGGGCGAGACGTACTGATCATCTTCTGCCACTCGCAAGAGGTGCGGGAGTCCCTGAATGGATGGATTGTCAGCGTTCCCTGTAGTGGAGTAGTACGCTACATATGACCACGTACCTGCCAATGAGGAAGTCGGACTGGAGACGGAATTCACCGGGGTAGGGCGAGAGGGACTCGCCAGGCTGAAGGCTGCTACCGGGGGTGAGTGTGCCGTTGAGCATGGACTCGACGAAGAACTGCGCGTCGAAGTCGTGGGGCGTAGAGTCGAACGGTGTGCCGGGAATAGACTGCGCGCAATCAGGCATGTCAGCGTTAGTTCAGTACATGGTCATCCAAATTAGTTTCCACATCGTTCTTCCGACTTCGCAGAGTGTAGAATGAATGGGAGAGGGAGATAGAGTGGTACAGGTGGAGAGGGCGTGGACTTACGGCGTCAACCTTGTCCTGCGCGGCCACGGTGTGCGAGATGAGCATCCATACAAGCTCGACGGAGGCGAACCCGGCGTCGCCGACACGGTTAAGGATGTCCGTCACCGAATCGGTGGGCTTCGGCACGAGGCCGTCGGGGGCGGGTTGCGAGGCATTGGACCGACCGGCGAAGAAGCCAATTTGCGGGCCACCGTTGCAGTTGGCAACACCGACCGCGCCCGCGAACTGGATGCTGTCGGGGTACCATTAGAATCCCATGGCTTGCGATGACGAGCTAGAAGAATAAGTTAACGTACAAGTCACCAAATGACACGCCGTGCTTGAGCGCGAAAGGGCGCTGAGCCTCGACGATTTCGTCTAGGCCGTCGTTCGCGGCGTACTGCACCTCATCAGGGAATGCCATGATGGAACCGTCTGGAACACAATCAGTCGTTGACGTCCAGCGGCATCGTGCCTGCAAACTCACCGGCACCTCCACCTCTGTGAGCAAGCCGTCAGTCATCGTG